>JADLZL010006130.1:0-58289 GCA_015844335.1 Chrysopogon serrulatus | reverse complement strand
AAGATGTCCCTCTCCCTTTGTGGCTTCAATCTGCCTTCTTTGACATCAGCGGCCAATTCCATAATTTTCTCTACTGTCGGTGTGATTTCATCGGGACCGTTCAAACTGGTAGGAGTTTGTTTTATTCCTCTAGCTTTCAGCCAATTCGCTGTCCTCTCACCAACTTCCTCCGAGAGCACAAGCTTGCCTTGTTTCTTTAGCTCTTCCTCCTCTGCCCGCCATTTCAGAATCTGCAGCTTATAGCCACCTGTGCCAAGGTGGTGGTGGTACTTATGCCTCTTTGCTAGCTCTGAAGCAGCTTCGCTCTTGGCTTGGAAAGTTGGATCTTTCTTCTGCTCCCTGAATACCGCCCACTGACCAGCGATGATCTTATACTTGCTCGTTGGGTCCAACCCCTTCTTCAAATATTTGACATTCATTTCTGATCTATAGTTTCAGAATGACGTTGCAACCTGCTTGAAGAAATACTCTTTCACAATTTTTTCAGTCCCCATAGGGATAACAAACCTTTCTCCGAACTTATTCCATAACTCTTTCCGTGTATCGGCGCTCACATCCGCCCACTTAGGGATTGTGATGTCAAGTTTATCCCTGACCAAGAAACCAATCGCATTCCTTAACTTGGCCGCCACCGCCTCTGACACTAAAGACTCTCCTTTCGGGTTTATGTCAGTAATAACATATGTCTGCTCTGGCCACTTGTTCGTTCCCCTTTCACCTCGTTTTCGGTCAGCGTGTTTCCTTTTCCTTGATTTCGAGGTGGTTGTCTCTGTTGTTTTTGGAGCTTCTTCTTCTAGCACAACTTCTTCCTCTGCCAAAATGTCTCACATTTGAGACAAAACCTCCTGCAAGGATACATCCAACGAATCATGGAGCGGAGCATATTTTATGGGATGAATGAAAGCATTTGTTTTCATGTAATAACTGTACCTCATCGAGAGCTAGATCATAATGCGGGTCAACGCTACGTTGAGGTTGTCTATCTATGCTAGGGCATGGATCACTTCGGTTTCCGTCATCTTCTTCTTCCAACATATCGCCATGGCAATCTTCTTCTTCTTCTTCTTCTTCTTCTTCTTGTACGAGAAGATTTGTAGTTCTAAATGCAAGGGCAATAAGTATGTGAGTTCATTTCGATAAGTCATCTCGCTAATATGAACCTAACTGTAATCGTGTCATACTAACCCTTGGTCCGGGGTGTGTGAACCTTATTGGGCGACTCGCACGCTGGTCATCTGCACGCTCTCCGGATTTTGGAGAAGTCATCGTTGCGCTAACTTTAGTAATGCTAAGTCATTAACACACTAAGTAATTAATAAATGCTAAATCATTAATAAATATTAATTGGCGGCCATCTCACAGCACATATGATAAAAGGAAATAACAGAAAGAAAATAATATATTTACACACTAAGTTATTAATACAGATAAGTCATTAAACACATTTACATATTGAAAGGAAATAATAAAAAGGAAATTAATATGCCATACAATTATTACTTTACAATTATTAAACACATTTACATATTGAAAGGAAATAATAAAAGGAAATTAATATGCCATACAATTATTACTTTACAATTATTAAACACATTTACATATTGAAAGGAAATAATAAAAGAAAATTAATATGCCATACAATTATTACTTTACAATTGTTACACACATTTACATATTGAAAGAAATAAAAAGGAAATTAATATGCCATACAATTATTACTTTACAATTATTAAACACATTTACATATTAAAAGGAAATAATAAAATGAAATTAATATGCCATAGAATTAAAATGCAAAAAAAAAAAAAAAAACCAGCCGTGGCAAAGCGGCCTAGCCTGAGCCCAGCCCATTAGCGCTGGTGCCCTACGCCTTGGCGCAGCGCCTTCAGCGAGGGCACCAGCGCGGCGCCGCCGGGCGGCCGAGCCACCGCCGAGGCACCGCTTCGAGGCGCCCGCTTCCCGGGTTGAAGGGGGAGAGGGAGAACCGCTTCCTTTACGTGCTCCGGTGGCGGCGAATCGGCGGCGCGCAGCTGCTGTGGCGAATCGATGGGGAGCGCAGCGCCGTGGCACCTAACAGCGGGGCGGCGGGCGGCCTACGGGGCGGTAAATGGCGCAAGGCGGTGTGCTCCGCATGGGGCGCAGGCTCCGGGCGGGTGCGATGGCGGGCGGAGGTCGCTGTGGCGGCGGAGGTCGCGGTGGCGGCGGGAAGGCGGCGGAGAAGAATCCAGCAGCTCGACGGGCACCTTCCTGGATTTCGCGCCCACCGAGTTCGATTTTTTCGCTAAGTGTCGCCCGCCGTATATATAGGAAGGGGATCTTCCACAGTCGGTTGTCTTAGAGAACCGGCCAGAAAAATCATTTCCAGGTGGTTCTCAATGACAACCGGCAGTGAAAATGCGTCTTCACAGGCGGTTGGCTAAGACAACCCGCCGGGAAGTGGAAATGCATTTTCAGCGGTCGTTGTCTTGGGAACCCCCCTGTAAAAAATTGTTTCAAATTTGTTTTTTAGGTTATTTCTTTAAGGCTTATTCTTTTAGTATCTTTCTTTTAGGATATTTCTTGAAGGCTTATTGTTTTAGTATCTTTCTTTTAGGATATTTTTTAAGGCTTAGTGTTTTAGTATATTTGTTTTAGATAATATTTTTGAGGCTTATTGTTCTAGTATATTTTCTAATGATATATTTTTTTGAGGCTTATTGTTCTAGTAAAATTTTTTTAGGATATATTTTTGAGGCTTATTGTTTTAGTATATTCCTTGTAGGATATATTTTTGAGGCCTATTGTTTTAGTATATTTCTTGTAGGATATATTTTTGAGGCCTATTGTTTTAGTATATTTCTTGTAGGGTATATTTTTTTGAGGCCTATTATTTTAGTATATTTCTTGTAGGATATATTTTTGAGGCTTATTGTTTTAGTATATTCCTTGTAGGATATATTTTTAAGGCTTATTGTTTTAGTATATTTCTTTTAGGTTATATTTTTGAGGCTTATTGTTCTAGTATATTTCTTTTTTAGGTTATATTTCTAAGGCTATTAGAAGTAGAAAGAAAAGGACTTAAATAATTAGAAAATGAATACCAAGAAGAACAATTCATGGGTACCAATAGAAAGAAAAGGACTTAAAGAAGTAGAAACAAAATGACTTAAATAAGTTGAAGATCAATACCAAGAAAGACCAATTTATGAGTACAAATTATAACTGATATAAAATCTAGCTAGCCAGCTACTATTCTTCTTTCTCCATCGTGGCGCACCCATGGCAATGAATTCTTGGGGATATTACGCTCAACATTCTTTATCTTCGACGGATGATCATCTGTAAAGAGAGACACGTGCCCAAACTGGTTGAAATCATCTAGGTCAATTACACCATCAACTCCTAGTGCTTGCTGCTTTCCAGGGAGAACTATATGCTTCGTCTTGTCCGTACTTTTCTTCTCTTCCTTAGAAAGGATCTGCTCGGCATAGAACACCTGTGCAGTATGCATAGCAAGGATCCATGGATCATCCTTGTAACCTACTTTACTTAGATCAAGAACTCTCAAGCCATAGTTGTCCACTGTGACATGTTTGTTATCAACCCATTGGCATCAAAACACCGGCGTCTTAAATGAATCATAGTCTAGTTCCTATATGTCCTCAACGAAGCCAAAGTATGTAGCAGTTTCATTTGAATCATCTATGGCCTCACAGCGAACACCACTGTTTTGCGCCATGCTCTTTTATCCCTAGAAGTGGTACAAAACGTGAAGCCACTAATATCATATGTGTGCCATGATGTGACATGACGAGATGGTCCAGCTGCCAACCTCTCGATAGTTTGTTGCTCAATTGTTTCCCCATCTGGAATGTTCTGCTCCATTAGCCATGTGGTGAATCGACGCTTGTGTTCTTTATTTACCCAATCCTCTGTTTGCCCAGGGTTATGATCGCTTAGCTCTTGCATGTGTTGTTTGATCAGAGGCTCCATTATCGAGAGCTGATGTAGAACTATGATGCGCCTCGAGGACAATATTATAGTCTGACGGGATGAATGATTTTTGGCCCATCCTCCCACACCCATATAGTCTGCCCTCATGTCGGGACGGAGGCAAACCTATTGCAATCTGGTCTTTTAGACAATTGTTACAGAATGGACCTCCGGATTCAATGGCCTCTTCGGTAGTGTATCCCTCTATCATGGATGCCTCAGGACGAGCACGAGTGGATATGTACCCATTCAGTATTGACATGAAACGCTCATATGTCCACATCTCATGCAAATACATGGGACCCAATGCCTGAATTTGTGGCACCAAATGCACGACTAGGTGTAGCATAATATCAAAGAATGATGGTGGGAAACACATCTTAAGCTGTGACACTGTCTCCACTGCGAATTCCTGAAGAGAGTCCAACTGCTCACGGTCAATTACCTTCTGTGATATCTTATTAAAAAAGAAGCACAACCGTGTAATTGCCATCTTTAAAAACACCGGACTTATAGCCCTGATGGCAATAGGGAGAAAAGTTGTCAGCATCATATGGCAATCATATGAGTTGTAGTTGGTGAGTGTAAGGTCCTTCATTGACACAATGCTCTTAATGTTGGAGCAGAATCCAGCTGGAACTTTCAATTTCTTTAACCACACACACATCGCATATTTCTCATCCGTGCTCAGGTTGTAGCTTGCTACCGAGAGGTGGTACTTTCCATTATCTAGCAAAATTGGGTGAAGTTTAGGTCTTATCTTCAAATTGACCAGGTCCTGACGTGAACTCAGTCCTTCCTTCGTCTTGCCCTTTATGTCTAGCAAGGTACCAATTATGCTTTCAAACACATTCTTCTGAATGTGCATACCATCGACCGCGTGCCGTACGTCAAACTCTTTCCAATATAGCAAATATTTGAAGAAAATTGACATCTTCTTTAATGTAGCCCCAGCAGTTGGCTTCACATCCTTTCTTGCTTTTCCATCTTTTGTCTTCTTGCCAAATACAAACTTGATGTTCTTAACTATCTCGAACACTTTGTGACCTTTACTATTACTTGATGGAGCAGTGGACCTTACTTCATCATGATTGTCAAAGTACCTATCCATCTTTCGTAAGCGGTACCTATGACCTTTCAATAAGAAACGCCTGTGTTTCATATACACTATCTTGTTGGATGCACTGAGGGACACGTAAAAGGTTTCATCCAAACATACTACACAACCAACCTTGCCCTTGAACTGTCCTGACAATACAAAGAGAGCAGGGTAATCGTTGATCGTAACAAAAATAATTGCTCTCAGTGTGAATGACTCATTCTGGTAAGCGTCCAACACGTCAACACCCGTATCCCATAATATTCTCATTTTCTCCATTAATGGCTCCAAGAATACATCCATGTCAACACCAGGTTGTGTAGGTCCGAAATAAGAATGGTTAGCAAAAGGTATTTTCGCTTCGTAGCAAGCAAGTGTGGAGGGAGATTGTAGATGGTGAGGATCACCGGCCATGTGTTTGTGCTTACTTGCTCCTTTCAAGCAAAGGGATTCATTCCATCGGTACACACGTGCGAACGACATTTCTTGTGTCCTTAGCAAATTCTAGGTGGTCCTTATTGAATTTTTGCCATTGCTTGCCATCTGCAGGATGTCGAAGCTTTCCATCTACTTTGTGCTTATCAGAAGCCTGCCAAGTCATAAGCTCTGCATCCTCAGAGTTTGCGAACAAACACCTCAACCGATCTACTACCGGAAGGTACCACATGACCATAGCAGGAACCCTTCTCTGTGCGTAATAGTCTTCTTCTTCATTTTCTTTGGTGCAAGGTTTTAAACTTTGTTGAGTCTTCTTTCTCTGTTTCCTTTTAGAAATGGAAGCTGCATTCTCTTCTTGTAGATAGTCTTTTTTCGTCTTGTACCGACTTGCACCACAATTTGGACAGTTGTCCAAGTCTTTGTAATCATCTCGATATAGGATACAGTGATTTCTGCACGCGTGGATCTTCTGGACACTCATAGTAAGCTGACTGATTAGCTTCTTTGCATAGTACGTGTTAGCAGGCACTTTGTTCTCCTTTGAAAGCATATCTCTAAGAGTACTTAATAATGCATCGAAGCTAGCATCGGACCATCCATATCTAGCTTTCAACATCAACGGGTTAAGCACGCAGACCGTAATGTCGTTAACTCTTTGGTACAACCTTTAGTCTCATCGTACAATGGCTCTGCTGCTGCCTTCTCCAAGGCCTCCATACCTTTCATGAAGAACACTGATGGATCCGTATGACGACGCAATAGTGCAGCCATCAATTCCGCATCTTCATCCATCATTTGAGTTCTGTTGTTCTTGGTTCCTCTAATATTTGCATCATCATGAACATCAGGCACAACAAGTTCACTTTGCTGGGGACAATGGTGATGTGTCTCGTGTAGGAACTGGCTAATATCGTCAACAACCATATCTGGGCCATTCACGCCGAGGTTCGCAGGGTTTCCAACTGTATACGGCGCAGAGCTACCCTCTCCATGCTTTGTCCAAATCAAGTAATCTTCCATAAATCCTCGGCAGACCAAATGAGCTAAAATTGGTTTTGTGTCTTAAAAAACAACAATATTTCTACAGTCTATGGAAGGACAACATATATGCTTCTTCGTGTTCTCAAAGCATGGTTTTTTAGCAAAGATCGATAAACTTCAACCTCGGTATGCATGATGGATCTACTCTTTCTAAGTTATACATCCGTAACGCTCTATCCATCGTTACCTGCTAAAAATTTTAATAGATTTATATATTGTAATCACTAAAAAGTAGACATAGATGTTTATTTATATTAATTAACTAACCTTTGTATATACACTCGTTCAAAGGAGTATATATAGATAAAAATGACCTCTCACGTGTATATTTCTGAAATAGTACACATCCGAGCTAAATTACATATAGTTAAAAGAGACTAATTAATGAAACCCTAATTAAATAATTACCAATACTTCATTAAACAAAAATAACAAAATAATTAAAACATCAATTTATTAGATGAAACCCAAAAAATTAAAAAGCAAGACTAGTTACTAAAACCCAAATTAAAGCCTCACCACTAATTAATTTAACAAAACATAACTAGATAATAATTAAACAAAAACTAATTTAAAGCATCAATATCTAGAAAAATTCTAAATAACTAAAACTAGATTAATTAATGACAACCTTAACTAAAAGCATCACTACTAGCTAATTAAACTAAACATAACTAAATAATTAAATAAGAGTAACTAATAAAACTCAAAAGGATAAACCGTAGCTAAAAAAAAAAGTGAAACCCTAGATAAAAAGTGACTAGAATTATTGAAAAAACAAAAACCTAGCTACTCTTCTCTCTCTTGAGGTGAAACCCTAGATCTCAAAAAAGTGGTGGGGATTGAGGAAAAAAGATGGGAATGAGGCAAGAAACACATAAACTAACCTTTTTTAGCTACCTGCTCCAAAGAAATCAGGATCAAAACCTCTCCCCTTGGATTGGATCAAATCTGGACCTCCAAAGCTCCTCACATGCCGAGGCGTGCTCGGGCTACGATTTACATGGAGCCGGTGAGGAGGAAGAAGGGGGGTATATATAGGAGAATCTCAGCACAGGCAGTTGATGTAAGGTAACCGCCTGTGAAAACGGTGTCAATTTTCTCAGGTGGCTCGTTTCGTAAACCGCCAGCGAAAATCTGGCGGTTCACTTAAGGAACCACCAGTGTTGAATCTTTTCCACTGGCGATTATAAAGATGGGGACCCTGTGCTGATTTTCAGTGGCGTTTCTAAACTACAACCGCCTGTACAAATGCCCACCGTCAACACAAATGCTCTGTGTACTAGTGCTCGTTCGTTTGTAGTCGTAATAGACTTAACGCTGTGCATGTGACTGTACTTGTTTTTGTATGGTATACGCATCTGCATGTAAAAGACAGTAATAACTACTCAAAATTATCTCTAAGAACGACTGACATAAAATTAGAAAAATCCACGATCAAATGGTAGAAGCTAGTGAATTTTACACTGGATAGCCTTTTACTTTTCAAGATAATATATATCCTCTTTTAAATATGGTGGCATAATAGGACTGCTAGCGGCGACAGCAAGATAGACGTATGGAGGATTCCCCTCCTATACACGCGAATGACTTTTCTTAATAGTCACGTGATGGTCATATAATGGATTAGACGCCAGTGCGCCGGCTTCAAGAGGAGAGAAAAAATGAAGCTGACAAAAAAAATAAAAATAAAAATTGAGCTGTGTATACGGGACCCACGTGAACAGTGGTGGGCCCCACATGAACAGTGCCTAAGGCGCTGAGAACGCGCGGATTCTTTCACCGATAAAGAGTTACATATTCAAATGGAACTCCCCCGGCCTTTTATCCCGCTTGTCACATTTGCTCACAAGAAGATGATGTACTACACTAGCACACAATATGGCTGCTGTCCTGCATGAATCCATGTTCTAGAAGTCCATCCATAAGCTTTTGCATCTGACCATTACAGTGATTAATTTTCCTTTCTTTTTGATTATTAAAAAGTTATTAGATGAAGTCACAAGATAAAAAAAAAAAATTAGACGAAAACATAAGTATTAATTCGTGCTGCCAGTCCTTATATATTCTTGGTCACCCAAGCGTACACGAGAAAGAATATGTCACCAAAGCATTTACCTAGGGCAGTAGTTGAATTTTCTACCTAGAACTCAAGATATCTTCAGTTCTTTTTTTTTTTTTTGACGTTTGACGCCTCTCATCTGGGTACAGCTGTAGTATCTGTTCGTACACACGCACGCCCACTCAACACACTCACACTACTCACACCACCCGTGTACAAACAAACCTACAACTACACTCAGATCTGAAACCACGACCTTCTTGAGATCACCGGAATCCTCGACTCCGTAGGCGACGGGCGCGTCGCACTCCCTTTGTGGCTCCACGCGTGAGAGGCATGCGCTTGGAACTATCCAAGCGGAGACTGTTTTATTTTGGGAATAAATCCCAGGTGCGACACCCGAAATCGTCCCCGCTGGGAATCGATCTCGGGCGGGCAGCGCTCCAACTGAGCGACTTACCACCGAGCCACTGGCTGGTTCGCTTCAGTTCTTGCTTCCCAGCTGAACCTAATAATAGTTTGGGCCAGAAGCGGTTTCCATGCATGGTTCGGTTTCTTGTTGGGCCAATTTGGTTTAGGTGAAAATAAGCTGAGCAGTAAATAGGGAGTAATGGATTGGCCCTGATCTTAGACCGTCTAAAGGCCAAATTTATGGGTCACAGGTGGATCCATATCATCAAAAGACTATATAGGCTTATTGGGCCAATGAATAATATGGATATTTCTACTATTATGGGCCATAAAAAAAACACATAGAGAGGCGAGGATATAGACTATTCAAATATGTGTTAGATATATGTCGAATCGGAAAAGGTATCGCGCGTCTGGTTGTGCTTGCAGGGGAGCGGAGCGACTCACATACGACCCATTAGCCCATCATGCATGCGCAGCCTGGCCTTTTTTTATTATTTTTGAGTGGCAGCCCCGCGGCCAGCCCGCCTGTGCTCACATGCGAGAGGCAGGGTAGCCCACTTTGCCCACTTTGAGTTTCGTTTTTTTCAAATTTTGTTGCTTTTATTCTCTTTTATTTCATTTCAGTTTTTCATTGTTTATTTTAGTCAAGTTAAATGTTTTATCTTTCAATTTTTTCAGTATTCATTTTTTATTTTTTTTTATTTTCAGTTTTTAGTATTATTTTAAAGTTTTTTAGTTTCAGTTTTCATTTCTTTTTTTAATTTTTTTATTTTCAGTATACAGTTTTTTTTAGTATCAATTTTCTTAAATATTTTTAGTTTCTGTTTTTTAGTTACCTTTTAAATGCATTTCTAAGTCTTATGTGTTAGTTGTATAATAACTTACCTTTTAAGTTGGCACCTTAAGTAATACTTTTTCTAATAATTTGATTCCTAGGGTGTAGCTTGTTTTATTTTAAGTTGTTACTCTTGGTCTTTTTAATAAATGTCCCTCTAATTGTCAATAGCATGTTTTCTGGCTCATACAGTGGGTGCTACAATAACTTGCCTCTCTAATTGGCAACTTATGAAATACTTGTTCCAATAATTTACCCTCAAGTTGCAGCTTGTCCGGTTTTGTGCCGTTACCATCATTTTTTAATAAATACCCTAGTTGGCAGCAAGTCATGTTTAATGAATTTCTGGTAATGTGTTGTATAATAACTTGCCCTCCTAATCCTAGTTGGTAGCTTATACAATGTTTATTTTTAATAATTTACCGTTCTAAATTGTAGCTTATCTTGTTTTAGTATGCTACTCTCTTTAAGGGTCATTGTCTTTATGTAAATATTATATAACAAATTTATTATATTCCAACATTAACAATCAATGTGCATATATACCATGTAAAAATTTTATTATATTTTTGAGTGGCAAGTTTTATATTACCTGTAGCAACTTCTTTAATAAATCTCTTAATACGTTTTTACACGTAAATTGCTATAAAAATTAAGTTTTTTTTGAAACATACGCAAGTGGGATCTAATTTTAAACGAAACTGAAAACGGATACACCATTCAATAGTAATAGCAGTTTAAAGATAATGTTTTGGTTTTTTCGATTACGTCAGCAGCTTGTATCAGCTTTGTATACTAGATGTGCAGCGACATGCAGCAGGGAGTGGGGGGCAGGGTGTCGGATCATGCACATCACGCACTAGCCTTCTGTGCTTCGAACCACAAGCTAAAAGGGAAAGTGGCTGGAACAGTGAAGTTGCAAGTAGCAGGGTTGGCTTGGCCACGCATGCTGCGTCCGCGGTGGCGCGCTCGCCCATCAGCGCGATGGGTCGCGCTTTAACCCCGTCCATGTCGAATATGTATGCTTGACTACGATACAACTTAATTTGTGTGTAAGTTTGGACTTATGGGTCAAGTGTTTGAGAAAGGACACGTAGTGTACTGATGACGCGCGCTATCCAAGTCTCTACTAATGTGTGATCACTTTCACTGGTTCTTGGAAAAATAGAGATGGCCGGCAGGTAGAGCTTCATTTAACGTACAGTTTTCGGAGCGATAAACACATGTTAAAAAAATAAAATAGGTGGCAGTGAATGTAATCAATGTTCCGGGCAAAATAAGCGAGTAGGGCCAACTCAAAACAGCCAGCGATGTCATATCCTTTGTCTCACTTCGATCTCTAGATATTTCTAAAAAAAAAAAAATCAACTATCATATTGAATGTTTAGACACATGCATACAGTATTAAATATAGACTAAAAATAATTAATTGCATACATTGTGATAACTTTACGAGACGAATCTTTTAAATCTAATTGGTTTATTTAATAATATGGTTATTCTAATGATGAATTCATTAGGCTTAAAAAATTCTCATCTCACAGTTTCCTCATGAGTTCTATAATTTATTTTTCATTAGTATCCAAAAACACCTTTTAATATCCCATGAAACATTCTATGTAACACGCCAAAACTCCCTTGTTTGAACTACTAGCGGACAATTCAATAAAAGGTACTACTGAGAAAGTGTGTTGTGTAGTGATGCCACGACATGGACATTGGAGGGTTTGCTTGTGTGCTACGTTTAGGTTGCCAGCAAGCCTGCAATAAAACTGAAAAAGAAAGAAGTCCAATAAAATAAAATAAATCTATAGAAAGGTACTCCCTCCATCCCTTTTTATATGTCGCCGTGGGATACGTGCCACAAGTTTAACTTGATTTATAGAAAATACGTACAATATTTATATCTCCAAATAATTTTGTTAAAAAACTAGATCCAAAGATCTTTTCGATGATACTAATTATGATAGTAATTGATGATATTTATTATTTATTAAAATTACCGGTATTTGTGTCTCGGGAAGCGGCGACAAATAAAAAGGTACGGATGGAGTAAACCTTAAAGATTGGACAAACAAATAAACGCATGGCTGCATAGTACGTTTGCACTAGTTTGGCAGGACGACAGCGAGAGGCGCCTAACCTATACCTAGTTATAGTTTTTTATTTCAGAAAAAAATGAAGCCACCAACTGAGGATGGTTTTAAGCAAACCCCCCCCCACCCACCAAATATCATCGATTTGTTTCTTTTGACTCCCTGAATATTTTTCTATCTTAGTGCCTAGTCCAAACTATTTTAAATTATTTGACTATATTAATATTAAAGTGTCATTGGATTTGTCATGAAATATATTTTCATATTATATCAAATTTGTGTTACAAATAGTGGTGTTCTTTTTTGCAAACTTCGTCCAAGCTAAAAATTATATCCT
Organism: Chrysopogon serrulatus; assembly: GCA_015844335.1. NCBI lineage: Eukaryota > Viridiplantae > Streptophyta > Magnoliopsida > Poales > Poaceae > Chrysopogon > Chrysopogon serrulatus. The sequence goes on along the minus strand of JADLZL010006130.1, from coordinate 45,995 downwards.
TTTCGGTAGCAGTACCTTCCAACTACCATAAATATAAGTAAAATCCTTTAAGGACACAAATATTTAACATAGTTTGACAACACATGATCTTTATGGTTGAACCCAAAAACTATTTTTATAATATGCATGTCCTTTCAATAAGATAACATAGGTATTTTTTTTTTAGATATCGTTGATCAAAGTGTTGTATTAGATACTACTCTCTCCATTCATTTATCGGAGTCATTTTACCGAAAAAATTTTCTCCAAGAATCAGAGTCGTCTAAGCTAAGGACCACAGTTTTCACATCTTCCCAGGCACATGTAGCTTCTCTCATTGGCCTAATTAATACAACTGTCTGCATGTGGCTCCTCTCACTAGTGGAATTAATTCAACCGTCTGCATGTGTCATCCCTCCTTGGTCACTGTGCATGATTCTAAGATGACTCCGATAAATAGATGGAGGGAGTACATGTTTGTCATCCTAATATACTTATATTAGCGGATGGATGGAGTGTTGAGTAAATGGGCATCCTAATATTTGAATCACTTTCACTGGCATGACATGCTACCACACCCCCTTATTAGTTTGGGTCCGCTAATTGTTGGAACTGGGTCCTTCATCATTTGATTTCTACAAGAGAGATCAACATTGTGGTTAATTAGTTCTGGTTGAATCAATTTTCTACGAGCCTATCAATTTGACAAGAATTATAAGCTGGCTAATAAGCTGAAATAACTAATTTTTTGTCAAAGGAAAATACTACTACAACGGCTGATAAGCCGATTGATAAACTGAAGTGAACATGGATGTTTTTTTCGTGGCCATAAGTACTCAGACCAGTTTGGATACAATGCCCAGTCACTAGCTAGCTAAGAATTAGCCTAAATTAGCTCTATGTATCTAAACAGGAGGGCCAATAAGTGTGCACTGGTCATGCATATTCTTTGCTCATACTAATTCTACCTCGCTGCCGGTGAATGGTCAATTCCTTACACGGACAAATTTCGTGGTGAAAAATGCGTGTCACCCAGTACTAGTACGTGCTAGTACTACAATAATAATTGAATACTTGCTCAAGTAGATTAGTAGTACCACACAACTGAGCTCGAGAGAACCCCTTGCCGTAAAAAGTACGCATTTTCACTGTAGAAGAAAACGACGGTGAACAGGTCTACCTCTATATCCCCATCTTTCCTGTGACAAGACCAACTTGCTTGCATTTTGCTTGAGGCTTCTCCGATACAGCCCTTTTTCTATTAGCCGATCCTAAAATTCATATAGGATCAGATAAAAAAAAAATAGATGCTATAGAGTTGTCATAGTAGTTTGTAGAAGCTACATATGTTTAAAAAAAGAATAGGTGGTCTATATATACTAAAAAAGAAAAGAGCGAGAAAGGAAATAAAGTGATGAGGCATTATAAAAAAAGTTTGTTTATAAAACTAATAGTAGTGATAGTTTGCATTATGTGAATAGTAGTCTAAATATTTTCTATATGGATTATTTTATTTGTACCGAAACCAATAGTAATGTTAGCCTATGATTGGTGCTGCCCTGGAAACACACATGCATACCTACCTACCTCCTGTCACTGCTACTACCAGTAAAAGAGAAAAAGAAAGAGTACAATTTTTTGTTTGGTAGGAAGATGAGGGAGAAAAGCACTGAGGAGCATGCAGTACCATATCAGCAGGTGATCCTCCTCATCCCACTTCACCGTGAGTTCCCACTCACTGCCCGCTAACGCACGTAGTGGGTGAGCTGAGCTGCATGACGTGAGCTCAACGTCCCAACTCCAAAGGCTCAGCCTGACGCAACGCATCGCACTCGCGCAACCCGGAACAGGACGACGCGGCCGCCGGCGGTTGCCCACCGCGCCGCTAGTTGAGTTGGAGTGGGTGATTGGGTGGCTGGAGCCGGACGGACGGTTGGTCGGCGGGGACCGAACTTGGCTAGAATTACAAAGAAATGGGATGAGAATACAGAAAACAGCAAGAACACGGGTCAGAGATGATAGAGAGATCGAGACAACGAGGACGGTTGTATTAGAACAACCGACATGAGGCTGTTCATCCCTTCCTCGGCTGTTCACCTCTCCTTATATATTACTCGGTACCGACATGAGGCCATTGGCCGAACTAGCAAAACATGCTCTAACCCATATTGTCGGACGTCATCGCTGCCTTCGGTATTGTCGGACGTCTGTCATCAGTGATTTTCTTCAGAGTCCTGACAAGCAACAACTTTTTGCAGACCGCGAGCGACAGGGTCGAGTGCGGCGGGATCACGTGTGAGGATTCAGTGTTCTAGAGCAGCAGTGCAGTGTTCATCTACTTCTCACTGATTCACTTTGTCATCTCGTTCTAGAGGATATCAAGCAGGAGCAGGAGCAGTAGTGCAGTGTTCTAGAGGATAGACACAAGATATAGAGCATCCCAATGAACAGATGAGCATGAACCAAAACAAATATAAGCATTTCAGATGGAGATTGGTAATTGTTTATGGCCCTGCTGATCACACTAACTCTGCTGACTTTTTAGGAGAATTAGAGGATTTTATCAATAGGTCGGCTCTGCCAATAGTCTTAGAGGGTGATTTTAATCTAATTAGAGACAAAACTGATAAGAGCTCTTAGTAGGGGGATCCCAGACTGATGGACCTGTTTAATGAATTTATTGAGAGTCTAAATCTAAAGGAGATCAAAAGAAATGGGCCAAAGTTTACCTGGACAAACAAACAATTATTCCCTATCCAAAGCAATATTGACAGAGTTTTGGTTTCAGTAAGCTAGGAGCAGGTTTTTTCAATGTGCAGTGTAGAAACACTAACCAGGATTGGTTCAGATCATAGACCTCTCTTGTTGAGTGATGGGATGAATTCAAAAAAGAATTCTAGAATTTTAAATTTGAAAGACAATGGCTTTAGAAGACAGGTTTTTCCGAGTTAGTAAAAGAAAAGTGGGATAGAAACATGACTCCAAATGCAAAGAAGGGGTATTCCTTAGATAGATGGCATTTTCTGTTAATTAGATTGAGACAGTTACTCAAGGGCTGGAATGGTAATCAAAGAGGTGAGCAAAAAAGGATCAAGTAGAAAATTATCATGCAAATCAGATCTTTTGATGAACTAGAAAGAAAAAGAGAGATGAATGAATGCAGATTCAATGAGAGATACAGATTAGAAGAGGAGTTAGAGGTCATCATGTATAAGGAGTTGTATTGGCAGCAAAGAGGGGTGAAAAATGGATACTGCAAGGAGATGCAAACACTTCCTACTTCCATTTGGTAGCTAATGGTGTTGGTATATTTAACGTACATAGAATAATCAAAGAGATAAATCCGCAAGCGCACGGATACCGCTGTTGCTTTCACCTAAGAGTATTCCAAGGTATCGATTTTTCACGAGGAACGCGAAGTGAACTGTAAACGAATCAAAAACGTCCAAGGAAAGGAAAGATAAATGTTTTTGGTGGGTAGAGAGGGGCTATCTAAGGTGATCTAGATAACTAAGAATCAGACTTACGATACTTGTCTATTTTGGAGCAATAGTACCTTTCCAACTCTCGAAAAGATGAGAAAAAAGTAGCTGGGAAAGGCTGCCAAAAGCTCTACGAAACACCAATTCCGACGTGACGGAATACGAAGGCCAACAAAGCTGTCACCTCTGAAGGCTACCACAACTAACCGTAAGAATTGGACGCAAACTCAGGTAAACTCTAGCCTAGACACCACGTCTACGCTAATGATTACTATTCTAATCACGTACGCTAATTAGAGCACTTAATACGAGCTAAGGTCCCGTAAACAAAGTAAAGTAAGAACAAAACTTAATTAAATAGAAGACTTAGAGTTACCAACAGAAGAACTTGAAGATGAACTGTCTCTCGTAGAGGTACAAAGTTGAGGAAGATCCGACAAGCCGGCTACTCTTTTACTTCTTCCGCTCCTCTCTCCCTATTTTGTAATTACAAGAGCTCTAGATGAGCTAGGGCTTCTAGCTCTCCAAATGAATTGATAGGATGAATTAGGGTTTCCCTAGGGGGTCTAGCCCTGTATTTATAGCCCAGTGGGATGCACGACGGCCGTTGGATCAAACCGACTTCACGTAAGGCCAAGATTGATCCTAAAAGGTGGTGGAGGAACACTCTAGAAGCTCATGGAAGATCGTAAAAGGGGGTGCCGCCCGGCCCCATCCCCCAGGCCAGCCGGCCCCACCATGTGGGCCCTGCGCTTCCGCTTCGTTCGGTGTTTTCTAGATCCTTCCGAGTCCGTTGATGATATTTTCCATCGCGGTTAAGTTTCGTGCTAATCTTGTAATTAAATCCTTCAATTTCTCTTTTCTGAAATAATCCTGCAGAAAATGTGAAATCACCAAAACTCGTGGAAATTGTCAGTTAAAACCCTAGACTTCTCTATTTGCAAGTGTATTGACCATTTATCATATTTATTGCACTATTAAATATTGATGCTATCCACCGTCAACAAATGGTAGGAAAAGAAAGAAGTCTATTGTTCATTTGGAAGAAGATGGGAGAATGATAGAGAATCCTGATGAGTTTTCAGATATCATATATTTCTATTATAAGAAGTTGTTTGGCAAATAGGTGGAGAGAAGGGTGCATTTGCAGGGGGATGTGTGGCCTGAGGAAACAAAATTAAACATGGAGGATAACATTAGATTGACTACTCCCTTTTCTGAAGCTGAAGTCCTCAAAGTCATAAGCGATCTGAAACTAAATTCTGCTTCAGGACCTGATGGCTTCAGCTCAGCTTTTTACAAAGCCTACTGGGGGATCATAGGACAAGACTTCATGAACTTGATTGAAGATTTCAATTTAGGAAAACTGGACTTAGCAAGGCTGAACTATGGGGCAATTACTTTAACTCCAAAAGTTTATGATGCCTTTAATGTCAAGCAAGTTAGGCCAATTTGTCTCCTGAATGTGAGCTTCAAGGTCTTAACAAATCTTTGGCTCAACAGATTAGCTACAGTAGTGGATAAGCTAATTGATAAAGGGCAAAGTGCTTTCATCAAAGAGAGATACATTTTAGATGGGGTAGTAATCCTACATGAAACTCTTCATGAGTTAAGGGTGAGAAAACAAAAGGGGGTAATTTTTAAGATAGACTTTGAGAAGGCTTATGATAGTGTTAGATGGGATTTTTCTAGAGGAAGTGATGGATAAAAAAGGTTTTGGGAGTGATCATAAAAGAAGCATTATGAATACTGTGAGAGGGGGAAAAGTATGCATCAACATCAATGGTGAAATAGACCTTATTTCATAACACACAGGGGACTTAGGCAGGGGATCCATTATCTCCTATGCTTTTTAACCTAGTAGGGGATGCTTTAACCCATATGCTTAATGCACCGTACGGGAACCCAGATGAGTACAGGAACCTTATGTGTATAAAAACACTCTTAACCTGACAATCTCACTCTACCAATCCACCGTACGGGGGAAGGTCTACAAAGGACTCAATGGATCTATCACATCCACGATCTACCTCACTACTCGGCACAACTAGGGATATCTGCAGATAAGCAAAGCATCTAGACACCATATCTACATATTGCCTACCACTCACCATATGATCAACTAGATGAGCGCTATACGAACCAGTGCATGAATATAATAGCAAACCAACTAAACTAGATGTATTGAAGTAGACATCTATTACCTAATAATAAAGAGGCAAAATTTCAGCCTATTTTTTTCGTCCATCCATTCTTTTCGTACACCTCTCTCTAACTAACTCCATGAATATGGACATCGTTTCTTCGATCTGAACTTATATATATAACCCAGGCTCATACGAATTAGAATAGCTCTTGTTTATCGTGATGGAGTCAGATTCCAAAACATGTCAGGTCAATATATGAGACCTAGAGTTCTAGACTTATAAATCATGTTGTACAATGGTTCATGTGACCTAAACTTATAATAAGCCGAGCTCATGAGTTACAATATCCAAGTAACATATACTCCCTCCGGTCCCATTTATAAGGTGTAGTTAAATATGGTATGGTCACCTAAATCACAAGTTGACCATTTATTTATTGTACACTATAATTTTTATGATTATAAAATTAGGATCATTGGATAGTACATTTGATCATGAATTTAACTATATTAAGTTTGTATTATATTATTTAAAAGTTATCCACCAAATTATTGGTCAAAGATTGTGAAGTTTGAATCTTATTTTGCATGTTCGCCTTATAAACAGGACCGGAGGGAGTATATTTGAATTCTAATCCTAATCCAAGTGGAAGATTGCATGTTGATTTTGTGTAGTACGAAACGTGATTGTAGTACGAACCAAATACCCTGTAGATAAGTCTCCGTATCTAAACCTGGTTCGCTCACGGAGTCATGAGTCGCTTGGCCTCAAGAGTGTAGAGGGCTGCCTGCAACCGCCCTCCAGGCCCTTTTCACACGTGCTTGGTGTTTGGGTTAGCCGGATCTTCAATCAAAACCCAAGTTAATTAATACGGAGTAATCCGGTTTTGATTATCTTGCCCGATTAAAGTTACTTGCGTTGTCGAGTACAGCGACCAAATTAAACTGGTGATGGCTATGTTCGCACAGTACATGTGCATTTCAGTTTTTGCTTACGTACATCACCTTCCTTTAAAAATGCTTCTATCTTTTATTTTTCCATAAATATTAATATTATAATAAATAATAAATATAATAATGATATTTTTTTTTTAGACCCAGTTACAGATATAGACGCTCACATACATAAGCGTACACTCATCCTTATGAAAGCACGTACACACACCCCACCCCTTGATCCATTTCTTAAGAAATAGGTGAAAAATTTTCACCCTCAAGTTATCAACACAATTTTAGTTATTACAAATAAAATATATTTTATTATAATTTGGTTGAGTCCCACAATTTGGTGCATAGTCTACCTTTCCAAATTTTCTTTTGTCTGCATAGTCCCACAATTTTAGTTATTAGAAATAAAATACTATATGTCTATTACTTGCCTATCCTACTTTTTTCTATGCTACAAACTTTCTTTTATCTGTGTTTGTGTTTCTAGACCATCTATGTCTGCGTGTTTCCGTTACCCGATTTTTGTTTGTGTTTCCCTACCTTTCCAAATTTCTTTCTATTTGAATTTCTTCCAATTCCTTTCTATTTTTATTTCTATTTCTTGACTTTACTTTTTTGTTTCTGTTTTCCATTTTTTTTTCCAAATTTTTTATTGTGCTAATCATAACTGTGATGTACTTCAATCTTATTTATCATCATAATCATTAGCGGACAAATCACTCACTATCTATACAAACTAATCAACTTGAATGATAGATTTTTTTTTTATTGATGATCAAGAAAGTCCCATAACTAGATATTTATAAATAAATGCAACACCACATAAGACAATGAAAAATTAAAGTTATAATACATTTACGAGTAATTTTTGTGTTCACAAGAAAGAATCTATCAAAGTTGTATTTAATTTAATATAAACTTAATAGGATATTGCTCTAATATTGCCAACCTTAACTTATATAAGTTGATGAAATATATATCATTTATGTTCTTATGACCCATGTATATTTGATAGTTTATTTTATCCGGTTGCAACGCACGGACACGTTTGCTAGTTGAATATAATAATTAAACTAAGATGAAGAACAATGTTACTAGTAAATATCATACAAATGCAGATAATACAATAAGAAAGAAGAGAGAGAAAGAAGTATATCGAACTCTTCTCTTCTTGACAACTTCGGAATCCAAGACCGATTAACGCGCCTTAACTCCCTCTAATCTAGATCTAACTAAGCTAAACTATGAACTAGAAGGCTATGAGAAACTAGAACTTGAAGCTCTAGATGACTTGATCTTCAACTGGCTCAATCTTGAATGACTTGAATGAGGAATTGAATGAATTAAATGAATTAGGGTTTTCTAGGGGGGTCTGGGCCCTGCTTATATAGCCCAGTGGGATGCACGACGGTCGTTTGATCAAACCGACTTCACGTAGGGCTGAGATTGATCCCTAAAGGCGGTGGAGAAACATTCTAAAAGGTGGCAGGTGGGGCCCATAGGGGGTGCCGGCCGGACTGAGCAGTGGGGCCGGTCGGCCCCACCTCATGGTGGCTTCGCCTCCCCTTCGCTCTGGTGTCTTCTGGATCCTTCTAGAGTTGTTTGGTGTATTCCTGGGTTACGGATAATTCCATAGTGTAGATTTGTAGTTATGCCCCTTTTTTGGTGTTTTCTGATTTAATCCCTGGAAATTGGTAAATCACTAAAACTCGTGGAAATTGTTAGATAAAATTCTAGCCTTCTAGATATTGATGTGTTTCTCATGCCTTTTAATATATAAAAAGTTGACGCTATCCACCGTCAACAGGCTCCAACCATGGAGGGGGAACAATCTGACCTCAGGAGGGACATTGGTCCTAACTAACTCATCCCTAAGCAGCATTGCAATTTACACTATGGGAGTATATCTTTTTCGAGAGCTAACACATCATCAAATGGACTCCATCAGAGCCAATTTTTTTGGCAAGGGGGCACAGACAAATTTAGATATCATGTGGTCAAATGGCTAGATATGTGTATTCCTAAAGACATGAGAGGTCTAGGGATTATGGAAACAAGAACCATGAATGAATCTTTAGTTGCAAAATGGGGGTGGAGGATTCTAAAAGATGATAAGGAAGACTTATGTTCCTTTTGGCAATGTTTAGAGTGGGGGTGGGTTAGAGTGGGGGGTGGGTTCCCAATTCTGGAAGGGTGTGATCAATACTAGAGACAAACTGAAGTGGGGCTGTAAAGCAAAAGTTAACAATGGTCAGAATTGCAGATTCTAGGAAGAGATATGGGTTGACAATATGCCTCTGAAATTTGAATTTCCATCTCTTTATGATCTGAGTGTCGATAAGAATTGCTTGCTTAGTCATTGTTGGGCAGGGGATGGTTGGAGGGTAGAGTTTAGGATACCCTTGGGGGACTTTGATTACGACTAGCTTCTAGAGGCATAATTAATAGGAGAATGAAAAAACTATGGAAGAGCAAGTTACCAAATAAACTGAAAGTGTTTTTCTGGCTTGCTGTCCAAGACAAACTTCAAACTGGGCTAAATTTAAAGAAGAGAGAGTGGAAGGGGAATGGAAAGTGCTGCTTATGTGGAGTTGAGGAGTCTGGTGATCACATCTTCTTCGGTTGTCACATATCCAGGGTGATTTGGTTCTGTGTAAAGGAAGCATTAGGCTGGGGACGATGTCCCTTGAGTTTAAATGACTTCTTTGATAATTGGCTAACTTTAGGGGGCAAGAATTATCATGTGAAATTGTTCATGCTTGTAATAGTCTTATGGGGATTATGGAATGTTCGAAATAAAATGTGCATAGAGCAGAAAAGATTCCCTGAATCTTCTCATGACATTTTCAACAAATTTTTTGGCTCATGTAAAGATGGCGCATACTGCTAAAGACCTGTTAACACTGGATTTTGGTAAAGGCTGAGAAGATGACAAGTGGGCCAGTGCACGGCAAGCTCATGGGAGGCAAATGTTCAGAGCATTCGGCAAACACCCGTGCGGTCGGCTAATTCTGGGCAATTCGGCAAGTATTCATGCGGTCGGCTATCCTTAAAGGCGGTGGCTCCATTCGGGAAGTAAAAGGTGGCAAATAAAAACCGATTAGAAGGAAAGAATCATGATGGTAAAGGACTCCGAGAAGGATTAGAACTAAAGATCGTCGTACTTTTAAAGCCTTCCTTGGTATTTGTAATCGTAGTCTTTTAGGACTCATGTTCCGGGGTATAAATATAAACTCTCGACCATTGCAAAGAATATACATAATCAAATCAATACCCTTGTCGTGTCGTCGAGTTCTTCGAGAGGAGTCATCGATCCGTCGACCTCCGTAAGTTCCGACAACCTTGTTATCATGTCTAGTATCATGCGGTGGATTTAGACGTTGATGCAAGTAGTCTTGTTTGTCTCGACTGGATGGCCGTGCGGCAGGCGTTTGCTTGACAATCAAGAAGTCTTCGCTTATGCTTTGTCTATCTCGACTAGATGGCCGTGCGGCAGGCGTTGCTTGATAACTTAGCAAAGCAAGATAGTTATCGGCTCTATTAGATTTGGCAAGATCTAGTAGATTCATTAAGCTATCACGTGTTGCATGTTTTTAATGTTTTATATATTCGTAACACTCTTTTGCCCAATCTAGATTGATAAGTTTCGGCTCTTTATTTTTATAGATCTATTTGCTCTCAAACATTTTTATTGTCATATCATCGTGATAGATAGATCACATGCTTACATAGCCGAATTAGGTCAATCTAGGTTGTTACATGCTGTGGGTTCATGCACGTTAAAAGCGTTTAAACCTTGATAGAACTAAGTGTCGTGCGGCAGATACGAGTTTTTAATAGATTTATTCGTGCTAGCTTGTTTGTTCCTTCTTCATGGACCCCAATTCGGCTAGTTTGCCGAGATTGGTTATGCTTCAACTCATGATCAGCTTTGACTTGTTCAAACATGTCTTCTCATGCGTACGTATTCGGCAATCAACGTTTTTACACGTTCTATCTTTATACTAGCCGAATGATCTATGAGCATGTTGGCAGACAGCTTCTATAGCTGTATGTTGTCGTAAGTGGCTTCAGGGCTGTATATGTGGAACTGTCTGGTCTCATCCAGCAAGTTCCAGTTTTGTATTTAACAGTTTTATCCCTTATCAGTTTCAGGTCAAACTGATAGGCACGCTTCTGGATTTCAAACTGCCCGAGCACTCGATTGAAGCCACGTTTTTTTTCGGCTTGCTGTGTGTGAGGCACAGTGCACCACATTTTGTGTCAACACACTTTTTGGTACGCCCGGTGGGACAACTTGCAGTTCAAGATGCCTGAAATCAACAACGATCACGTTCTAGATGTGACCATGGATGAGTTGCCGGAAAATTCAAGGGAATTGGTGCAGCAAGCGTGTGAGCAATTTCAGCAGAAGTGCTTGATGTCCTTTTCCAAGAACAAGAGCAACAAAGTGTTCCAAAAATAATCATTGCCGAGGGTTCTTCTTCTGCACCAATCTGATTACACCGAAGAGGAGGATGCTCAGAAGATGTCAGAGTTGGTCTACAGAGCTATGGGAGAAACTATGACAAATCACCATACAGCTTTTCTGAACACCTTTCGGGCAATCATGGTTAGCACTTTCGGTCCAACGGCCGATAAGTACTTTGAGGAAAATATTGGCCCAATCCGCGGACTAACACTTTTCAATGTGCCAAAGTATCAAGAAAAGCTTGCTGGAGATGATGGAGCATCTGGCTCAAACAAAGGTGGACCAGCTCCCAATGAAAAACAACAGCCTCCTACCTATGGCCAGGTGACATTTGGTACAACAGGAGATGTACCACCATCAGCTTTCAGAGTATCTCCTGCATCAAACAGATTGCAAAAGAATATGTATGGAGATGGATATCAAGAATTTACTGATTATAGTGCTATTGATGCTTTACCAAATCCAGGATACAAGAGTGCATTAGGATTGCCTTCTGGAAGGTAGGTACAGGGAACTCCAAATTCAAGTGTTGATATTATCATGCACAGGATGGCTGATATGATGCAGAATTAGTCTGGTTTAAAGCCGAAGAATCAGTCCTACTCATACAAGTCTCCTTATCCAGAATGGTACAACAGTGGCACTTCCTCCAAGGGTGAAGCCTCCAACAGATTTGACCAAGTTTTTCGGCGCCGATGATACTAGCACCATAGAGCATATCAGTCGGTACTTGATGCAGCTTGGGGAAGCTTCTACAGATGAAGCTTGGAGGATTCGGTATTTTCCTTTGTCTCTCACAGGGCCAGCTTTCACATGGTTTACATCTTTGCCAGCTCATTCTATTGGTACATGGGCAGAGCTAGAGCAGAGGTTTCATGCATATTTCTTCACGGGTACTAATGAGAAGAAGCTGGTTGATCTTATGAGTCTGAGACAGAAAGCTAATGAGACACCACAAGAGTATCTTTGCAGGTTCAGAGAAACCAAGAACCTTTGCTACTCCTTGAATCTGCCAGATGATCAGTTGCCGGGGATGGCGATAGCAGGCATGCAGCCGAATGTCAGAGAAAAGCTATTCGGCATGGAGTTTGATGACCTTGGTCAACTATCGCAACGATTGGCAGTGATGAGTAATCAAGCTCAAGGGTTCAGGAGAGACAACCGTTTCCAAAAGGGCAATGTTGCTAATAAGATGTATCAAAGCTTTCTGGAAGAAGCGACTGAGTATGATGATGAAGATGAGATAGCTGCAGCTGAACTAATTTAGGCAAAAGAGCCTACTCAAGTTAGTCAACGCTGGTTGAGGCAACAAAAGGGGACTTATGATTTTGATGTTGCTAAGGCAGACAAACTCTTTGAGTTGCTGGTGAGAGAAGGACGTATCAAACTGCCAGACAGACATCCCATGCTGCGCCCTGAAGGAGTAAAAGACAAAAGGTATTGTGGCTACCATAACACTAATTCTCATTCCATCAATGATTGTCGAGTATTCAGAGTGCGGATTCAGAAAGCTATCCAAGAAGGACATCTGAAGTTTGATGGCAAGATGAAGGTTGATGATCAACCTTTTCCTCAGAATATGATTTCTTTTTCCGTGAATATGGTTTCTGCAAATGATCCTAAAGGTAAAGGCAAGGTGAAAGTGTTAACCTTTGACAGAGCAAAGAAGAGTGGTACTGTCGACCCTGATCGGCAAATCACAAGTGAAGAGCTGAAGCAAAAGGTTCGGTTCAAGAATAGCCGAACTGAAAGAGGTGAAACTTCTAAGCCTAGAATTACATCACGTATTTTACTGAACAAATGGCAGAGGCAGCAAGAGAGGGAGTATTACAAAGAACAAAGGTTTATGGAAGAACGTCGAAGATATGAGGAAGAGGTGTATCGAAGGGAGCAAGAAAAACACATGAAAGAACAGGAGCAGTCTCATTGGGGTTGTTCATTCTTTAAGCATTGTTGGAATGAAGGCTTGAAACTGCCTGCTAGAAACAATTGCCCTGAATGCAGTGATCAATACTCGGGGTATAGGCAGTCTCGAGTCAACCGCCGTCCCGTCCATGAAAGACTTGGAACACAATTTCCTGAAGATGATCGGCGTCTAAAAATAAATAGTTTTGAGAATCAGCAAAGGAAAAGATTTGCAGATCGAAGTTGGACTCATTATAAGGGATACAATGGAGAGGAAGGTCCTCATGAGTATGTATGGCAGAAAGGACAGTGGTGCCCTCCAGGACTGAGAAAGAGCCAAAAGAGAAGAGTTCAGCGTTTGAGGAACGAAGAGCTGAAACAAGCAGCTGCTGAAAAAGGACAGACATGGCGTCCTAAGAAGAAGCCCGATGAGCATGGTCCTTCGGTTGACACTTGTATGGCTTTCTTCCTTCCATCAGAGTTTATAGCTCCCGAAAGCCAGAATATCCAAGAAGAAGTGTACTCTGATTTTGACGAAAGTGAGTTTCAAGATTTGATGGCCCAACTTGTCTTGACACAGCAAGCGGTTTTTGACAAACCGGCCAAGTATCGTCACTTGAAGCCACTTTATTTGAAAGGATATGTCAATGGCAAGTCTCTGACTAAAATGTTTGTTGATGGAGGAGCTGCTATCAATATCATGCCATATACTACTTTCAGGAAGCTTGGGATGACAAGTGAAGACTTGTTAAAAACCGACATGATCCTCAGAGACTTTGCTGGCAATCCTTCTGATACCCGTGGAGCCGTGCATGTTGAGTTGATGATTGGATCAAAGATTTTGATCACTACATTCTTTGTCATTGATGGCAAGGGGCATACAGTCTGCTTCTAGGGAGAGATTGGATCCATGCTAATTGCTCTATTCCTTCAACAATGCACCAAATTCTTATTCAATGGATTGGGGATGATATTGAAATTGTCCACGCTGATGATTCTGTAAGTGTTGCTGTTACAGAGTCTGCCTATTGGGAATATGATGGTGTTGATTGTTTCTCTGGTAGAGTGTGGGGAGAAGGTCCTGTGAATGTCTTTGACAGGGGATCAACAAATGATCGATCAAGCAAATCGGCTCTCACAGTAATTTTTAATGGGTAATCCAATCGATGGCAACAAAGGAAAGCTAGGGCTTGGTTTCATGTCGGCCGACAAGTTGGAACAGGTAGATGTTGGTGATGGTACCAAGCCAAGGCCGATGTACATTAGTACAAATTTGAATCCAGAGTATAGATTACAGTTGATAAATCTTCTAAGAGAGTTTAAAGACTGTTTTGCTTAGGATTACATAGAGATGCCCGGATTGGATCGGTCTATTGTTGAGCATCGATTGCCTATTAAACCCGGATATTGTCCCTACAAACAACCTCCACGGAAGATTTATAAAGAGGAGGTATTGGCCGACGTGAAGAAAGAAATTGAAAGATTGTTAGAAGCAAACTTCATTCGGCCATGCAGGTATACAGAGTGGATTTCGAGTATAGTTCTAGTATATAAGAAGAATAGAAAAATAAGAGTCTGTATAGATTTCAGAGATCTAAATAAAGCTACCCCAATGGATGGATATCCGATGCCAGTTGCCGATTTACTGGTAAATGCAGCAGCTGGTTATGAAGTCATCAGCTTTATGGACGGGAATGCTGGTTATAACTAAATTTTTATGGCAATAGAAGATATCTCGAAGACAGCCTTCAGATGCCCTGTTCATATTGGTTTGTTCGAATGGATAGTCATGACATTCGGGTTAAAGAATGCCGGTGCAACTTATCAAAGAGCTATGAATTATATTTTTCACGAGTTGATCGGCAAGATTGTAGAGATCTACATTGATGACGTAGTGGTCAAGTCTAGGAACCATGAAGGACATTTAGCCGATTTAAGAAAGACTCTGGAATGCACTAGGAAACACGGTTTAAAAATGAATCCAAACAAGTGTGCTTTTGGAGTCTCGGCTGGTGAGTTTTTGGGATTTCTAGTTCATAAAGGAGGGATTGAAGCTGGAAAAAAGAGCATGGAAGCAATAGACAAAGTTGTCCCTCCAACCAATCTTATAGAATTACAGTCATTGCTTGGCAAAATTAATTTTGTAAGGAGATTTATATCCAATTTATCAGAGAGAGTTTTACCTTTTTCTCCATTATTGAAACTAAAGAAGGATCAAAAATTTGTATGGGGTGATATACAACAGAAGGCTTTTGATGAAATCAAGGAGTACATGAGGACGCCACCCGTGCTGGTACCTCCACAACTCGACAAGCCTTTTAAGTTGTATGTGGCGGCCGATAGCCTAACGATAGGATCGGCCCTCATGCAAGAATTTGAGGGAAAAGAGAGAATAATAGCTTATCTTAGCCGAAAGTTGCTAGACCCAGAAACAAGGTATTCGGCTACAGAGAAGCTTTGCTTGTGTGTGTATTATTCATGTACCAAATTTTGGCACTATTTGTTAAATGCCGAATGCGTGGTAGTTTCTAGTTTTGATGTAATAAAACATATGTTATCAATGCCAATTTTGAATGGAAGGATTGGCAAGTGGATTTTGGCCTTGTCAGAATTCGATTTGAAATATAAATCAGTAAAGGCGGTAAAGGGCCAAATTATTGCTGATTTTATTACCCAACACCGTGATCTTTCTGTTGAGATGATAAGCATTGTACCTTGGGCTTTATTCTTCGATGGTTCATCCCAGTAACAAAGGTGGTGGTGCCGGTATTTTCTTGATTTCTCCGCGAGGGGTAACTTTTGAATATGCCATTCCTATTGAATTTTATGTTACTAATAATCAAGCGGAGTATGAAGCATTGCTTAGAGGGCTTCGACTTCTTGTGGAGATAAAAAGTCGTGGGTCGTCGAGATCTTTGGGGATTCTGAGTTGGTGATTAACCGCTTAACTGCCGTCGAATGCAAGAATGACGTATTAAAGGAATATTATGAAGAGTGCCGAGAGCTTTTGAAAAGTTTTCAGGTAGTAACCTTGCATCATATCCCTAGGGGGCACAATGAAGAAGCAAATAAGTTAGCTCAAGCTGCTTCCGGATATCGTGAAAATCAAGAAATTCTTACTATAGATAAGGATGTTTCCAATGCTGATCAAGTCGTTGGTGATTGGAGGTGCGAGATTGCCGATTATCTAAGAAATCCATCACGAAGGTTTCCCGAAAGCTCAGATACAAAGCCCTCAAGTACGTGCTTCTTGACGATCGATTATATTACAAATCTATAGATGGAGTATTACTTGAGTGCTTGAATCAAGAAGAGGCCAGAAAAATGATGTATGAAGTACATGAAGGATTATGTGGTGCACATCAATCGACTTACCGAATGAAGTGGATAATTAGAAGAACTGGTTATTTTTAGCCTACCATGCTAGAGGATTGTTTTGAATACTATAAGGGATGCCAAAATTATCAAAAATTCGGCAATATTCAAAAGGCTCCAGCATCTACAATGAACCCAATAATCAAACCTTGGCCGTTCAGAGGATGAGGTATAGATTTAATTGGTCAGATTAATCCTCCTTCTAGCAAAGGGCATAAGTTTGTACTCTTGGCCACAGATTATTTTACCAAGTGGGTTGAAGCTATCCCGTTGAAGAAAGTTACGTCGGAAAATATGATCAGTTTTGTTAAGGAGCATATAATTCACAGGTTTGGGATCCCTCAAACTATAACAACCGATCAAGGGACTCAGTTCACTTCCTCGGAGTTTTGTGATTTTGCCGAAGACATGGGGATTAAGTTATATAATTCTTCTCCTTATTATGCACAAGCCAATGGTCAAGCGAGGCATCAAATAAGATTATGCTTAAGATCATCCAGAAAAAGATTGATGAGAAACCAAGAAGATGGCATTTGGTTCTTAATGAAGCATTGTGGGCTTACCGAATGGCTTGTCGTGGATCTACTCAGACATCTCCCTATGAGTTAGTCTATGGGCACCATGCTGTATTACCATGGGAGTTACAGTCGGGTTCAAGACGAGTTGTATTGCAAAAAGATTTGGAAAAAGAAGATTATAAAAGTCTGATGATGGATGAATTGGAAGATTTGCATCTAATTCGTCTCAAAGCACTGGAAAATATTAAGAAAAACAAGATACGCGTTGCCAAACATTATAACAAAAAGGTTAGAGTGAAGCAATTTGCAGAAGGAGATCTGGTTTGGAAAACTATATTGCCGATTGGGACGAAGGATAGAGCATTCGGCAAATGGTCTCCGAATTAGGAAGGACCTTTTTGGATAGTAAAATGTGTACCTGGCAACGCATATATATTGAGAACTTTGCTCGGAGAAGAGTTTACCAGAGCTATTAATGGGAGATTTCTCAAGAGATATTATCCCAGCGTTGAAGTTGGTTCATGAGAGAAAGTTAGAAATCAAACGTGAATAGCCGATGAAGGGACATCACCTTTAGCTCAAAAATTACGAAATTAGAAAAATAGCCGATACAGTTCGTATCGCCTTTAGTACAAAAATATCTATGTATAACCGAATGGACTACCAGGAGAGGTGACTTCGGTGCTTTGTCTGGTAGGTTTATTGGGAGAAGAGAAAGGTGAAGCGCCTTGAATGAAAATACTGATCGACGTGTGACATCGGTTACAATGCAAGACCAAGATCTAATCGGCTAAAGTGACGTCATACATTCAGGAGGCGTCCTTCGAAGTTACGTTGTTTAGAAAATGAAAAGATGTCATTCAGCATCCAAAACAGAGATTGCAAACGAGCATATATCAGAGGATATATTATTGACATACAGTTCATCCTAGTACAAACTACCCCTCAAACAATTTGTTGAGGACAGATTGAGCATTGGTGGACTGAGCAAGAGCGGCAGCATGGTCCTCGTAGTGATCTAGACGCTCGTTGATGTCGTCGATTTCTTCTGGAGGCCCGCCGGAGAAACCGACTGGCTGGATGGAGTAGTCTTCACTAGTCCGGGAAGACATCGCCGCCAGTCCCAAGGAGACGCCAAGGTGCACACCGTGGGTGGCAACCTGATTGATACGGCCGTCCGCATCATCAAGGCGCACCTCAGCAGTCTCCCCCTGGGCGTTCACCTTATCAGCAACCCTGTTCACCGCCGCCTTCAGATGGTCATTCTCCGCAGAAAGTGCTGGACAAAGGAAAAATGAGTCAACAAGCAAAAGAGCCAAGAGAAGGAATCTGGGCAGAGACATCGAACCGGTGATGGCGTCATAGAGCTGCTTCCGCTGGTCCTCCCACTCGGCTTGCCCAATGCCGAACTGCTTGGAGACGTCGCCCAGCTCCTTCCGGGCTTCGTCCCTCTCCTTGCGGAAGGTGAGCGCCTCCTCATGGACGTACAGAGGGTCTTCTCCCTCTGACTCCGCCGGACCCCAAGAGTTGGAGTGGTACGAGTCCTCAGACTTAGAGGAGCTCGACGAGCTGGAGGAACCAGAAACATGTACGGGATGATCAGAAGTGCCCGGTTGGGTCACCGTCATCAGAGGAAGAAGATGGTACTGGCCGGAGATGACCCTTGCCCTAAGTAGATGAAAAAGGAATCAAGACCAGGAAAGATGAACAGGAAGAAGAACCGCAAGGGGGCAAGAAATCGATTCTCACCCGTAGCGTTAGCGACGCGGTGCTCGGCTTCCTTCTGCTTCTTCCCCAGCAGGACGCTTGCCATGATCGCCACTGTTCGCCATTGATGCCTTAGGAAGCTAGGTTTTCTCTCTGGATTGATTTAAGCAGAAAGGTGGAGAGGTGGCGATGAAAGTGCTTGACTGGAGATGACGATGAAGGCTCAGGAAGGGTCTTATTTATAGGCCAAAGTGGAGAGTCGTGGCATATATCTCGGAGTATACCAAACGACGAAATAGGGTTTTTCTCCCTTTGGGCCGTTACCGGACTGGGCCGGGTTCGGCTAAATCAAAAATCATTGCTTCAAAGAGAATCGGCTATTCTTCTAATCGGGAAATTAAAGACAGTCGGCTACATTTTCAATCAGGCAAAAGTGTAAAAGCCAAAGAATAAAAGGGGATGCAATTGTTCAGAGATACAGTATACTATATTTAAATATATTACAAGCCAATGCTTTACTCGCCCAGAAAAAGTTTGATTGCATCTATGGTTTCAGTCCTAATTCGGCTGACGTCATCCAGCACCTTCTTATCGTCATCTTCAGAGCCTTGAATTTTGGTGAGCTTTGCTTTGATCTGCTGGTTCTCTTTGATGACAGATGCTATATTTATTTTGGCTGCTTCTATGGAGTTCGGCAGGTTGGCAATTTTATCCTTATGAGACTGGATGTTTGCATTCAGTTGAGCCAATTGAGTTTCCAGCCTGGCCTTTTCTTCCTCCATAACTTCCAGTTTAGGCTCTAAAGTTGCCAAGGAGTGTTTAGCAGCCTGAATCTGAGAATGCAGCTCTTTGGCTTGTTGTTTCTTCACCAAATTGTCATTTTGCAGAATAGCTCTAGAAGCTATGTTCTTGCTTGCTCTCCTGACCATGGCAAAATGGTCGTCAAGATGAGCCATAGATTCCAGGGGGCTCTAAGAGTAGAAGGAATCTCTTGATCAGTGAGCTCGATAAGATCCTTTATCTGGTCTGCATCTTGGACTAAGACATTTATATCCTTGTTAAGCAGGAGAGCTATCTCCCTCAACCGAGCTTGATTTTCTGCTGACAATTTCTGCTGTGATGTGGCTTCTTCTCCCTTCTCACTGATGTATTCCTCAACAGTGAAGGAATAGCTGGCAGTCGACTTGACATCACCCTAAAAAGGGAAGGAATTGTTAGCCGGCTGGGCAAGTTTACTAGAAATGATTAAAGCAAAGTATTACCTCTTGTATAGGATCTTCACCAGGTTGAGCTTTGTCCTGGCTTGTTTGAATTTTTAGCTGAATATCCAGAGATGATGAACTTGAAGCCTGATGAGGAGAGGATCCTTCTGCTATCTTGTCCAGAATATCATCTGAAAGCAAGTGATGGGATGCAAATGCAGTAGGTAAATCTGGTGGAGGAAAGAAAAATGATAAGTTGAACATTGTTACAATGTGGCCAGTAGCTTCATGAATTTCTGCACTCTCAGTAGAAGTCTAGGGAAGAGTTTCTACAGTCGTTGAAATGTTAGCTGATCTGGGGAGACTGACCTGCGGCTGCAACAAAAAGATGAGTATATAGGAAACCAAGATTATTGCCAGATAGAAATTGAAGAATTCATACCTTAGGTGGTAATTTGGCTTTCTTGGACCTTAGCTTCCTGGTTACAATAGTATCCTTGCTTGATCCAGCAGGAGCTTTCCTTTTGCTTTCCCTTAAGGGTGCTGAACCCAAAGCTGCAGGGATTTTCATGAAAGCTACCAATGATGGAGCATTGTACCCCGTAGGTGATTGGGTCCAGCTTGGTAATATTGAACCACTTTGGAAGGGGGGAGTAGGCTCAACATCCCGTAAATGACAAAGTGTTAAAATGAAGAATAAACCCAAAAAGCGTGAGAGTTATGGGTACAAGGAAATTACCTCACTGTCAGAAGCAAACTCGGGCTGCAAGTCTTGGCATAGAGGATGCACTGGTATATTGAAGATGTGAGCATGCCACTCTTGCCACCAGGAAATAAACAGAGGATGAGCAGTATCTATTAGTCCAAGTTGGGAAGGCTCATATGTTGGCAAGTCCCATCCAAGCTCAAAAACTTTCTTGGCCTTTATGTCATCTCTTATTTTCTCCCTGGGCTTTATGATTTTGGAGAAGAAAAGTCTTGGAGGCAACTGGCCACATCCTAATTGTCTGGCTACTATGTTTGGGTTGTAGAATTCATAGGTAGGATGCAGCAATCTCCCATGGTGGAATTCTACCGGCAGAGTGCAAGGCTTGATAAAGGAATTAAAAATTTCTGTGGATACTTGATCTGAACAGCCAGACTCATAACTGAACTTGCAAGGCAGAGTCAAATTTTCATTTTCCCTATAAGGAAGCCAGATCACATTGTCGAATCCTTTGAAAAACAGCTTGAAGAAATGACCAATATCTATGTCAATGATGATAGAGGATGCTGCTTCTCCATATGTTTGACAAGCTTTCTCTTTTACTATTCCATCTTCAGCATAATTGACTGAAGGGAAACCCAAATTATGAAGATCCACAGAGACTATTTGATGCATGTACAGCTGCAGCCACATCTGGACCAACCACCAGGAGCCATTCACACAATGTATTTCTCCATAATGGCGCATCTGGACAGTGATCTGATGCATCATATGATAGACTGCCCCTAAGAGATACTTGCCCAGAGGGATTAAGGTACCAGGAGCTAAATCCTCGGCCATCACTATGTGATTCAGAGTTGGTTCATTGGATTTTCCATAGAAAATGAATCTACATAGCCACATATTCAGAAAGGCCTTGTATTCCTTGTCAGACACAGCACCAGATGACATGTAAGTCTGGATATATTTTGTCCATCCACCTCCTGATTTGACTGCTTTTTGGCTGCTGCTGCTCTTGTATTTGGAAGGGTACATTGGTTCTGTCACATTCAAGCCAGTCATCATAAATATATCAGCCAGGGTAATGGACATTGGGCCATGGCCGAAAATAAAAGCATTGGCTGCATCAGACCAGCAATGAGTGGCAGCTATCAAGAGAGGGTCGTTCCTGGGTGTCTCTGATAAGGATAGCTCCAAGCAATGATGAATATCCTGGGTTTCCCAATTACTGCTGTTCTTGTCTAACATCCTCCTATACCAGTTTTGCCATCCGGCGATTGGGGGGAACGGCCAGGTCTTGAAGGTATTCGGCCACTGATTCGGCGGGGTGACCCCAGATTTGAAAGAAATCCTCAAAGTTTCTTTCTCAATGAATTCAACCGGGGCAGGATCTCCCATCAGTCCAAGAAAATAAGAATTAGGATTCGCAGCATAGGGGATCAAAATCTCATCCTTGTATTCCTTCAAGAGCGATGAAGCAGGAAGAAAGAATAAGTCGAAGAAAAAGCAAGAGATCCATTGGGGAATTGCCGAATGCATGAAGATAAATGAAAATTACCTCTGGAACTCCGTCTTGGGTCGCCATTGGGGATCCGAAGTGGGTTTGAAGCTATGCTGGGAAATTCAGATTTTTGAGCGGCGGCTGCGATTTTGAACAGTGTTGACCTAAACGAGGAGAAGAACTTGTGGTTAATTTTGGAATAAAATCACTTTTATCCCAAAATTGAGGGGGCATGTGTTAACACTGGATTTTGGTAAAGGCTGAGAAGATGACAAGTGGGCCAGTGCACGGCAAGCTCATGGGAGGCAAATGTTCAGAGCATTCGGCAAACACCCGTGCGGTCGGCTAATTCTGGGCAATTCGGCAAGTATTCATGCGGTCGGCTATCCTTAAAGGCGTTGGCTCCGTTCGGAAAGTAAAAGGTGGCAAATAAAAACCGATTAGAAGGAAAGAATCGTTATGGTAAAGGACTCCGAGAAGGATTAGAACTAAAGATCGTCGTACTTTTGAAGCCTTCCTTGGTATTTGTAATCGTAGTCTTTTAGGACTCATGTTCCGGGGTATAAATATAAACTCTCGACCATTGTAAAGAATATACACAATCAAATCAATACAATCGGCCCCGTGCCAAGTTTTCGAGTCCTTTGTCGTGTCGTCGAGAGGAGTCATCGATCCGTCGACCTCCGTAAGTTCCGACAACCTTGTTATCATGTCTAGTATCATGCGGTGGATTCGACGTTGATGCAAGTAGTCTTGTTTGTCTCGACCGGATGGCCGTGCGGCAAAAGCGTTTGTTTGACAATCAAGAAGTCTTCGCTTATGCTTTGTCTATCTCGACTAGATGGCCGTGCGGGCAGGCGTTGCTTGATAGCTTAGCAAAGCAAGATAGTTATCGGCTCTATTAGATTTGGCAAGATCTAGTAGATTCATTAAGTTATCACGTGTTTCATGTTTTTAATGTTTTATATATTCGTAACACTCTTTTGCCCAATCTAGATTGATAAGTTTCGGCTCTTTATTTTTATAGATCTATTTGCTCTCAAACATTCTTATTGTCATATCATCGTGATAGATAGATCACATGCTTACATAGCCGAATTAGATCAATCTAGGTTGTTACATGTTGTGGGTTCATGCACGTTAAAAGCGTTTAAACCTTGATAGAACTAAGTGTCGTGGCGGCGTATATGAGTTTTTAATAGGTTTATTCGTGCTAGCTTGTTTGTTCCTTCTTCATGGACCCCAATTCGGCTAGTTTGCCGAGATTGGTTATGCTTCAACTCATGATCAGCTTTGACTTGTTCAAACATGTCTTCTCATGCATACGTATTCGGCAATCAACTTTTTACGTCCTATCTTTATACTTGCCGAATGATCTTTGAGCATGTTGGCAGACAGCTTCTGTAGCTGTATGTCGTCGTAAGTGGCTTCAGGGCCGTATATATGTGGAACTGTCCGGTCTCATCCAAAGAAGTTCCAGTTTTGTATTTAACAGTTTTTATCCCTTATCAGTTTTAGGTCAAACTGATTGGCACGCTTCCGGATTTCAAACCGCCCGAGCACCCGATTGAAGCCACGCTTTTTTCCGGCTTGCTGTGTGTGAGGCACAGTGCACCACATTTTGTGTCAACAAGACCCAAGATGCAAGATTTGCTGATTCAAGTGTAGAAAATCTGAAGAAGTAGTTGCGGACGTTCTGGGATCGCTCGAAGTCATTGGAAGTGGAAGGGGTCATCTGACCGGTCGTGTTTAGCTGTCCCTTTTGTTGTTTTCTGTCATTTTTCGTTTAGAATGTATGTCCTGCTCCTGTGGTCACTGGTAACCCCAGTCAGTGTTGGTGTGTGTTTGTATCAAAACGTTATGCTTTTTTCATTTAGAATGTATGTCCTGCTCCTGTGGTCACTGGTAACCCCAGTCAGTGTTGGTGTGTGTTTGTATCAAAACATTATGCTTTCTATATAAGCAGGATTTTCCTCCGTAAAAAAACCAAAACAAATAAAAACTAACATAATCCAACAAGAACCATAGATAAGGTTAACTAACAAATCAAACAGACTCTAATAAGCTCTCATCAGCGTAGGTTTTAATACGATGATAGACCAGCTAGCAAACGTGAAACAAGCACATACACGTGCGTACAAAACAATAATGCCATAGCCCATAGACACCACAACCTTAGGCATACAACTTTAGATGATGGAGGATCCAGTTTCTTTATTTGTCCAGCCACAACCGAACAGCTGGACAAGCCACACACACATGTTAGGGCTCAAGTGGTGCAGGCTTGAGGCTTGACTCGCTTCCGGCCTCCAAGTCATGGCGCTGCCTCAGCCTTGTTAGTAGATAAAAAGGAGTGCTCCTTGACCCCACATGCACTAATTAACTTTACTGTCGTCTCCACCACCAATGGACCTGGATGAAGCACAATCATAGCTTCTTCCACTGACACTCATCTTGTAATGAGATCACCGTGTAATTGGCCAGTCCAGCCTCCAAGAATATCTTCTTCCAATGACACTCATCTCTCTCAAAGCAGTGGCCTCTCATCATGTAAAGATTGAGCAAGGGTTGCGCCTCGGTTATCTAATTGCTTGTCACCCCTTAATACCCAAGAACGGTGTTGATGATGAACACCTTTCTTCCTTGCACTGTTTGAGAATCTTGACGCATGAGGCATCGTCCTAGGAGTGCAAGATGAGCTAAGATAAACAATTAAAAGTGCATGTTACCAATGTGAAGATAGAGCAAACATGAGTATACATCTGTACTGAAAAGTACAATGGGCTACTGACTAGACTCAAACATATCGCCTACCACAAACTTAATCATCCCGCCGTACTCAGGTGCGCTGCTGACCACTTGTTGGAGGTCCATCATGGTGCACTGCATGTCTGGAAAGGCTGCAATTATAGCAGACGTGGCTGCGCCGTGACAGCCGCTGACATCCGTTAGAGTCTTCATGCCATTGAAATACCACCGGCCTCTTTGATCAGAACCTCCATGGTGAATCAGCTATCCGCCACACTAGCTCTGTTCATGGCATCGTTAAACGATGCATCGCTCTAGATGAGACTCCAAGTCGACGTACCGTGGGGGTCGCCTCAAAAACAGTGTTGGTATGGGATAAGTCACGTGTCAAATCGTGAAATGGACCCATTGACCATAGACACATCTAATGCCTCATTCATAAATGCCTATCAAGGTCTATGCCCCTGGATGTGCCATTTGGTTTCCTCCAATTTCTCAAGGTAACTTTGTTATGGTCGATATCAATGGCTGGTTGACATAATTGGACACTCACCAAAGTGGCAATCGTTGTTGTTTCCAGTCTCTCCGGAAGCTTGAGTTTACCTAGATATGTGGTAGTGCTGATGATTTAAATGGATCCATGGACCATCGGTACAGCGCCTTAGTATGTTACGGGTGATATGTACCAGCGTTTCGTGTGGGCTGCTCATACACCCTGAGTGAAGCAGCAACCAGCGATCTGACAAAGTCCCGGAACGTACATGCTGATGGACATAGATATAATCACATAGAACATATTCAAATGGAACTCCCCCGGGCGTTTCTCGCTTTTTTTTTGAAAGGGTCCGGGCGTTTCTCGCTTGTCACATTTGCTCACAAGAAGATGATGTATTATACTAGCACACAATATGGCTGCTATCCTGCATATGATTGATATGAATTAATCCATGTTCTAGAAGTCCGTCCATATGCTTTTGCATCTGACCAGAGAACAGTGGTTAATATATTTTTTGCTTGTTCAAAAGTTAGATGAAGTCTCAAGATAAAAAAAAATTAGAGGAAAACATGCAGTCCTTATATATTCTTGGTCACCCACACGTATACAGGAAAGCAATATATGCATTTAGCTAGTGCCAGAAGTCCAATTTTGCACTTCAGAACTCGAGATATCTTGGTGCTTGCTTTGACAAATAAAGGACAAATAGTTTAGATATGATGATGCGTGCTAACGAAGTCTCTACTAAGTACTATGTGTGATCACTTTCACTGGTTCTTGGAAAAAGATAGATGACCGGCAGCAGGGTAGAGCTTCAGTTAACGCGCGTACAGATTTTTCGGATTCATGTTAAAAATTAAAATAGCCAAGATAGATAGTGGCAGTGAATGACAATATACTAATCTGTGTCAGTGTCACTTTATTACGTAGGAGGTGCCAAGTCGTTGAGTTAATTACTGCTATTGTTACTTTTGGCCATGACTATAGCAGTTCTTTTAGTTTAGTCATCGGTTTTTTTATTTGTCTTTTTGCCCTGCAGCTATGCTTGTTGGATTGTAGTGTTGTGCTATTTAGCATGTTCTATTACTGTTGAATCTGCTGATGATAGAGGAATTCTAGTCTTTTATGCAATCCAACAAATAGCTCCAGGAGAAGAAGCACAGGCAGTATAGCCAAGTGGACAGTCTGCCTCTGTGCATTCAGTTGGATTATAGTGGCCAGGGTTTTTTGTGAACACTGCTCTCTAGACGGTGAAACACATATGAAGACAAGACCAACCGAGAACTCTTGATTTTCCGCAAGTAATAGCCTGAAATAGACCGTCGTCGTACTCGGTCGTAGGTATGTTCCGTGCAAAATAAGTTAGTGGGGCCAACTTGAAACTGCCCAGCGTTTGTCTTGTTTGATCTCTTCCTGGGAGAATACTCAATTCTGTTTTAACTACTAGCGGATAATTTAATAAAAAAGTACTCATCAGAATAGTGTGCTGCGTAGTGATGTGGCATGACATCGACGTGTGGAGGAGGGTTCTTGTGTGCTCGACTAAGGGGGGTGTTTGGATGGTGTGGAAAAAGTTCTGCCTTTGTGTCACATCGAAATGTCGGAGGGATGTCGGAAGGGGATTTTGAATACTAATAAAAAAAACAAATTACAGAAACTCATCAGGAAATCATGAGACAAATTTTTTAAGTATAATTAATCCGTCATTAGCAAATGTTTACTGTAGCAGCATATTGCCAAATCATGGATTAATTAGGCTTAAAAAGATTCGTCACGCAAAAAATTATCGCAATCTGTGTAATTAGTTATTTTTTTCGACTACATTTAATACTCCATATATGTGTAACTAAATTCGATGGGACAGGGGCAAAAGTTTTGCCCTGCCCATCCAAACACCCCCTAAGTTGCCAGCAAGCCATCCATGCAATAAAATTGTAACAAAAAGAAGTCCAATAAAGTAAAGTAAATACTCCCTTCGTCCCAAAATAGATGTCATTCTCGCTTCCCCGAGAAGTCAACATTTTCAAAATACCTGCAATTATATATTAAAATATATAAATATTTATGCTAAATAATTAGTATCATTGGAAAGATCTTTAAGTCTAGTTTTTTAACAAATTTATTTAGAGATGAAAATGTTGCACGTTTTTTTCTATAAATCTAGTCAAAGTTGAGAAAGTTTGACCGGCACGCATCCCATAACGTCATCTAATATGGGACGGAGGGAGTATATAGAAAGGCGAACCTTAAAAACTGGGGGTAAAAAACTATACTACTTTTGCGCTAGCTTGGCAGGACGACAGCGAGAGGCTCCTAACCTATAGCTAGTTACAGTTTTTTATTTGAAAGATTAAAAAAATGAAGCCACCAACTGAGGATGGTTTAATAAATAAAAAAAACCCAAACATCATCAATTTGTTTCTTTTTCAGAGTCAAACTACTTTGAATTTGACCATGTTAATATGAAAGTGTCATTGGATTTGTCATGAAATGTATTGTCATATTATATTATATCGATTTTATGTTAAACTTCATCCAAATCTAGAAGATTTGATTAAAAATGAAGCTAGAATTGTATCCTTTTCGATAGCATACCTTCCAACTAGCATAAATATAAGTCAAATCCTTTTATACCATAAATATTTAAAATAGTTTGACAACACACATGATCCTTTTTATCATTAGGTCCACCAAACACTATTTTTATAATATACATCTCCTTAAAATAAGATAACGTAGGTTAGTTTAGATATCGCGTTGATCAAAGTGTTGTAATAGATACTCCATGTTATCGTCCTAATATTAGACTTATTATAGTATTTGCGGTTGGAGGGAGTGTATCCGTGATAAATACCATTGTTGAGTAAATTGACGTGGACATGCTAATATTTGAATCACTGCAACTGGCATGACATGCTACCACACCCCCTTAGTTTGGATCCGCTAATTGTTGGAGATGAAGCTGAGGACTTTTCATCATTTGATTCCTTCAAGAGAGATCAATATTACGGTTAATTAGTCCTGGTTGAATCAATTGTCTAAGCTGCGAAGTAATGCAACATTGACGGCTTGGTATATGATATCCATCTCTTTGTTGCGTCTATATATCAGTACTCGATTGGGGCCTGTTTAGATACAAGTGCTAGTCACTAGCTAGCTAAAGATCAGTCTAAATTTGATCTGGTGTATCGAAACAGGAGCACTAATAGATGTGCTAATTTTCTAGGCAATTCTTTAACTAGAGTTGTTAGGCACCAAGCTAGCTAATAACTTTTACTAATTCGAGCTAATTTTTAGACCAGCTAGTGACTAGTCCTAACTGATCTAAACATGCCCTCGGTGCATTCATATCTCGTGCAAATCAAGACAGATGGGGCCTGGATCTGCTAGCTAATTTGTCACACTCTGTCTTTGACATGACATAGCCTTTGCTCGATATTTCTACCTCTTGGGCCTTGTTCGGTTGGAGGTTAAAATTCTAACTTTTTCCACTCTCTCTCCATCACATCAATTTCTACCTATATATATGGACCATTAAATATTAGTAAAAAAAATAACTAATTGCACAGTTTAGTTGTAAATCACGAGACGAATCTTTTGAGCCTAGTTGGGTCATGATTGGACAATATTTATCACAAACAAACGAAATGCTTCTGGGACTTTACAATCTCTCTCCTCTTATAAATTGTTTGCCGCATGTAAAGAGCGTTAAATGTAAATAAAAAAAAAAACTAATTGCATAGTTGAGTTGTAAATCACGAGATCGAATCTTTTAAGCCTAGTTAGACCACGATTGACAATATTTTATCAAATAAAAACGAAGTGCTACAGGAAAAGGCTGGAATTTTTCCAACCCAAACCGAACAAGGCGTTGGCCGCGCGCCGGTGAATGGTCAATTCCTTACACAGACAAATTCGGTGGTGAAACATGCGTGAGTCACTTAATAATAATTGAATAGTTGCTCTAGTAATTTATTACCGCGCAACTGAGCTCGAGAGAAGAAACCCCTTGCGGTAAAAGCACGCATTTTCATCCCTGTAGAAGAAAATGAAGCAGGCCAGGGGCCCCGAATCCTCCTCCTCCTGTCTCCATGCAACGAGTCCCCATCTTCCCTGTGATGAGGTCAACTCGTTCGCACTTTGCTCACGGAAACACATGCATACCTAACTCCTCCTACCAGAAAAAAGAGAGAAAGAAAGAGTACAAATTGTTTGGTAGGAAGAGGCCTGGGACCGAGCTAGTAGTAGGGAGAAAATGCACGGATCGGAGGAGCATGCAGTACCATATCTGCAGGGGATCCTCGTCATCCCTGTCACACTCAAGCCTTTCACTGTCAGTTCCCACTCACTGTCCACTGACGCCCGCCCGTAGTAGTAGGTGAGCTCAACCAATGTCCCAACTCCAAAGGCTGAGGCTGAGCCTCACGCAAACGCATCGTCGTCGCACTAGCTCGCGAGTCGCACCTCGCAACTCGGAACAGGACGACGGCCGGCCGGCGGTGGCCCACCGCGCCGCTAGTCGAGTGGAGTGGAGTGGGTGGCCGGAGCCGGACGGCCGGTTTGGTCGGCAGCAAAGCAGCTTTTTCGCAGACCGCCGGCGACGGGGTCAAGTGCGGTGGGACCACGTGTCCACGTGTCAACGGGGAGAGTGGGGGACCTGGATCACGGCGAACCCACTTGCTGACTGTGGGGCCGCACCTACTACCTCCACGATCCGCTGCGGCGTCCTGACTGCCAGGACCCCAGCTCTACGTAACTACTGTTTCGCTCCATGAAATCCAAACACGAACTATTCTTCGCATATTTAAACATATAATGCTGATAAGATTTCCAACCATTTTCTTCGTATAGTCCCACAATCTTTTTTTACATGTCACGTTTTAGATTTGTCCTAAGTCAGACATAACACGACAATATTCCATCCGTCTAGAAAAAAAATACAATTCTAGCACAGTATCATGGTTTCATATCTAAAGTCCCACAATACTTTTGATGGCACGTAACTCGTAGATACATGCTTTTCTAGATGCAGGCAGTACAAACATCGCCTTGAGGACACTAATGATACACGTGAGCTTGTTTGAATTGATAGTTGTTTAGACAATCCCATACATTGTTGCCTCAAAAGAAAATTAGTTAGGGCCTAGCTGGATTATTATAATCTAGATTATGCACATAATTATTATAATTAGAGTGTTCGAGTCTCTAGATTACGATAATGTTTAATTATGGTTGGTTAAAGTGACAAATTCTTATCCTCATACTTTACTTTGGCAAGTTTGGAGAATTAATTGGAGGGGTAAGTTAGACTTTTAACATCTACAATCACCTAAAGCTTGGTCTCACCTAGATCATGGGATTATGGCAATTAGAGGTTTGATTATAATAGTACAACGCAGATGCTCATAACGCACGTACACTTACCCCTATGAACATATGCATGCAAACCCTACCTCTATGAACACCTGAAGACCAAGCCGGCAAATTCTTGAGATTGACGAAGTTGCCACAGGCGCCTCACTATTGATGGGAACGTCGCCTACCACTGAAACCACAAATATTATTAAATCCTAAAAGATTCGCGCCTACCACTGAACCACAAATATCGTTAAATTCTAAAATATTCGCTCCAATGGAGAGTTGATCCTAGGATCTCAAGATGCTACTGACGCTCTACAACCACTAGGCTAATTTAATATAATCACAGAGGTACCCAAAATAGGGCTTTAGTCAACTAGAGCCTGTTTGTTGTTTGCCTAGACCAATGTGGTCGTATCATCCGAATTGGAATTAGAATTTATTCAACTTATGTAAATGCCAAATGGTGCAACTTGTATTGTTTCTTTAAGATGTATTAGATGGATCGGCGCGAATAGATCTTGTTTGTTTGCCTACATCATCCATAGTCTCAAACCTCCTACACTCACAATAGCCTCTTCACATGGCCATGGTTGTAGCATGCAAAAGCCAGCCCTAGAAAAAAATGAATCCAATTTTGTTTCCTTGATCTAGGTTTTTAGATGCTTTATTATAAAACGTGTGGGGATAGTATATTGCTCTATTTAGATAAACAAACAAATCGAAGAAGATGCATCTTTGGATGACTTTACCAACTGGTGTAGACAAATAAACAAACACCTAAAAATATTACATTAGTTGTGGAATGACACCACACCACACCACATGGCGTCGATGCAACGAAGCATGTGATCCACTATGTGGGTGTTTATTTTGCATAATAAACTTTGACATTACATAATATAGTACGAAAAAAATTATATATATATCTTAGTATACTCGTAAGAACTATATCTCAGAACGAGTCAAATTCTCCTACCTTTACCATTTAACTTCGGCATTTGCAGCTTAAGATGCGAAACGTGACAGATTACCGATCGATCAACAAATTTCAGCCCGTACGGCGCAGAAGATCCTGAGGGGGCCCCACCTCGCGTGGTGCGGTGGGGAGAGGTGGTTACACCAACGCGACGCCATCAGCCTCGCATTCGGCCCACCAACCCAGCACTGCACACAGCACCTGCACTGCAGGCTGCAGCAGCACACACCACCTCGGCCCTCGGGGCTCCGGCTCTCTCTCTCTCTCTCTCCTCACCGGCAGCCACTCCACGTGACGGCGAGCGCGGCGACAGGAGCACCCACGGCCGCCTCCGACGGCGGGGGCCATGGCGATGTTGGCGCCGCCGCCGCCGCCGCCGCCGCCCTCCGGGGCGTGGCTGGAGTGGGCCGCCGAGTACACCAAGGCGGCGCAGGCCGAGGCCCGCCCGCCGCCCGAGTGGGCGGCGCGGGTGGCCGCGGAGGCCGCGGTGGCGGGCGAGAGCGGGGACGTGCCCTGGTCCGCGGGGCTCGCGGAGGTGCTGGCGCGGGCGCTGCTCTCCGGCGGCGGCGGCGGGGTGCGGCCGCCGCCGCTTGGAAGTACGCGGAGGCCGCGCTCGCCGCGCGGCTCGCGTCCCCGGCGCTCCTCCTCGCGCTCCTCTCCACCAGGTACGGTCCGGTGCCTCGGCCTCGCTTCGTGGTACGGTGGCGGCTGTGTGGTCCGTGGCGGGTGGCGGGATCGGATTGGCGAATGCGCGTGTGATCAGCGCTTAGAGAATCTCGATCGAATCTGTTGGACCTCAAATGCACGCAAGCATTTTTAGATTTGAACCAGTCGACGTGTCCGGTGTTGTCCGTACACCAGGAAGCTGACGTGCTTCGCCCCGATAATTTGAGGGAGGGGGGGTGGGGGAGGAATGTTTCGTGTGACAGTGTCAATGTAATAGGCAAATGATGATTTAGTTAGATCACAGAAGGGGAGAAATGCCTGTTTTTAGAATATATGTCAATGGAATGGCGAATGCCTGCAGTAGGTAGGCTAATCAGGCTTCACTGGAGTCCTGGTCCTGTTTTTCAATAGAAGCAGAGTCTTGAATCCTCGTCCTGTTTTTTGAAGAGAAGCAGAGTCTTGTAATGGCCAACGCAGTTTGACTTATGTTTTGGAACTGGACAAAGTAGTTGGATTAGCGCGTGGCAATTCTCACTTAGTACTAATTATTTCACTGGCTGCTGTTGTTGTCGTGCAATGCGCTTGGATTGTGTGGTATGACCGTATGGATGGAGTTAGGACTTTTCTCCATGTTATTCTTATGGACTTTTTATGTGTTCTTCTGGTCCTGCAGGGTCATTCCTCACCGGTTTTCCAGGCCAATGGAGTATAGACTCTACCTAGAGCTCTTGAAAAGACACGGATTCAACTTCCATTTTCAGATGAAAGCGGCGAATTTCAGAAAGTATGCCTTTCCCTCTCTGACTGCTCCCTGTAACTATGCTCCACTCGGTAGTTTGGTGTGAGAAACAGAGTCACAGGTGCAGTGTTCGATGTGATCTAGCATAGATCCTAATAGTCTTCAAAATGGACATTTCAGTTTCAGGTATTTGTAATCGTAATAAGGTTTACACAAGTATACCACCTTGTTGTGTGATGTCTCTGTAGTGGATTAGTGGTCATATCTGTCATTTCCAACTAAGGGCCCCAACATTCATATGATGGGATGTCTACTTGTCTTGCAGTAATGCTTGTTGTTTTTTCTGTTGCATTTGTCAAGGCAGCATTTGTTGCCGAAATTCTTTTGCAAATTTCCCTACATTCCCTTTTGTCCATTTTTTAAACTTTGCATTGTTTATTGCTCACTGTCAAGTACTCCCTCTGTTCCATGTTATCAGACGTTTTGGCTTTTCTAGATACATTGCTTTTACTATGTATCTAGACATAGTGTATATCGAAATACATAGCAAATACTATGTATCTAGCAAAGCCAAAACATCTTATAATTTGGAATGGAGTGAGTATAAGTTTAGTTTGTTTTGAATAAGTAAGATGCATCATGCATGTGCTTCCATGTGATCCCTTCGGCTTCATAAGCTTGTTCTTTGCACCATTCTCTATTCATGCACTCTATCCCTCTAGCAGTCTCAACTGCAATGGTAAAAAGAGCCTTTCTTGCAGGGTTAAATTTGCTGGAGCAATAAGAGGTCCTTGCTAAAGCCTCTCTTATGTTTGCAGGATCATGGATTTAATAGATGGGAACCTTAGACTTTCCAAGATATTTGGCATCCCTACATGTGAACCAGGGGTTTTTGTTGTGCATTTTGCTCTTTGTATTATATGGCAGTTGGTTGATGTTGTTTTGGATGATGAGGGCCTGCTAGAGTTAACTCCAGAGAAGAAAGCTCAATGGCCAATGAGGCCTGAAGATGTGAGCACATTTGAAGGAACTTTTGCTGAACACAGAACTGAGAAGATCGAAAAGTTACAGAAGATGAACACTGTGACAACTATGGAGCTCATTGAGCATCTTCTTCGTGATAAAGTAATTACTCGTATCCTATCATTGGCACGCGAAAACATGTATGGCTTTTCAACTTGAAGTACTCTTTTACTGAGTTGTTTCAGGTCTTTGTTTTTGATCATTTGGAAATGATGAATTCCTTTTTTTTTGCTGATTAGCCATTAGTAATTTGTTTTCAAATGAATTAATCAAATAACAAACTAGATCTTCATCCCATAGGCTCATGACCTCATAAACTTTACTCAAGCTTATGGACAAAGCCTTGGTTTATACTCTTTTGTGTGGGTTTTGGGTTGGGGGAGCTACAAGTAATCACTCAAATTGCCAGTAACATAACCAATGTACCATATAATATTCTCTGTATTTTCTGTAATGCAAACATTTAAGTAATGTTCTAGAAGCACTTAGGGTTATGCAAACAGAAAAAAAAGTAACACTGGCTACACTTGTGATATTTGATTTTCCTTACTTCTTAAATAACCAAGAACAATTTTGATAAAAAACTGCAGCCATGGGACCTCAAGCTTTGTACATGATGGTCTGATGGACTGATGCATGAATGTAAACATTAACTACCGCAGTAGTTTACTGGAAGTTGATGACTGAAACCTAGTAGTCATTTGCTGTTCATATAAATAAATGAAGTGATGGTGAAGGAATATTCTCACTGAAGATGTAACAACAGAATATACATGCAATTCCTTTTTTTTATGCAAAATATTGCACTTTTAAGTTAATAACATTAACAATCTCAATTGTTTTAGGCAATCTCACTGGGGAGCATTTACTAACCGGTTGCACTTGCTTGCAACAAACTCATCTACCTTGCAAAATTCAGCAATATCCTTGGAACCATTTCAGCATTTGATTCTAGGTGACTGCAATGCATATGGAGAAACTAAACATAATATGCGTAAAAAAGATTCCACCCGATAGTGGCTTCTAACCCTCTATCTTCACCAAATGGACGATGCCTTGGTGCTAGCTATTCTGCACTATGGATTCCCATCGATATGTATCTTGAGGATTGTCTCGATGGTTCAATCGCTGCAACAAATTCCATTGAGACTTTAAGTGGTAATTTCATTCATCAATAGAAACGAATTCCTTGGTTATCTTGAACGATGAAGCCATTTCCTTATTTTTTGCTTTGGGCTGCTACTAATCTAAATAGTGTAAATTACAGGTTTAGTCAAGGCTCTTCAAGCAGTCAATAGGTCAACTTGGCATGATGCTTTCTTGGCCCTCTGGGTAGCTTCACTTCGCCTTGTACAAAGAGTGAGCCTTCTATCTTCACTACTGTTATTCAAGTTTGGGACAACCTCATAGTGTTTCACATCCTAATCTTTGATCGTTTGAAACAAGCAGGAAAGAGAACCAATTGAAGGTCCTGTACCTCACCTAGACACACGGCTGTGCATGTTGTTGTCTATCACAACACTTGCAATTGCTGACATAATTATGGAAGCAGATTTACTTTGCAATGAAACAGAACTCAACAGTCATGTGAATGAGAAGAAAGCAATTAGTAATCTACGCAATGAATTGATGCTAAGCTTACGGATACTTGGTGATTATGAAAGCTTGCTTGTTCCTCCTTCATGTGTCATCCTAGCAGCTAATCAGGCTGCTACTAAAGCTGCAATGTTCATTTCGGGAATCAGTATAAACAATGGCTACATGGATAATGTCAATGGGATGAACTATAGTATGTGTCTTCTCTTAAAAAAAATATTTTTTTAATTACACATATAATTGACATTCTAGATTCACCTTCTAGTTATGGATTTAAGGTAGATTTAATATAATCATGTTTTAATTTTGTCAGCTGGAAATATGCGACATTTGATTGTGGAGTCATGTATCTCAAGGCAGTTGTTGGATACATCAGCTTATTATTGGCCTGGTTATATCAGTAATCATGGCAACCCTGCATCTCATACACTCCCTAGCCAACTTGCTGGGTGGTCGTCTTTCATGAAGGGTGCACCACTGACTCAACCACTGGTTAATATGTTGGTATCAACTCCAGCTTCCAGGTGTGTACAACCCCCTCCTCCGCCACAGGAAAAGAGATATCTTTGCATAACTTGCCAAGCTTTGGAATTGCCATTTACTAGAAACACATGATTCGTAAACAGTGAAAAATTGTTTGACCATTCGGCCTTTGTTGTTAGTATAATCAGCAGCTCTCTTCCCTGATCCGTTTAAAAAATATTTGACCATAATCAGCATGAGTCTTGCCTTATGGCTTTGTAATTGGTCCTTTCTTTGTCTCCTTTAATAAAAAGGCATGCAGCTCTCCTGTGTTGTTTGAAAAAAAGGGAAAAAAGTATGTAAATGCTATGTTTGTTTTCTCCAAAGAGAAACAAAAACAAGAACCTGCACTGCAGAATGGTGTACATGAAAAAAAAAAAAAACACTAGAGCTGAGCTATTAATATCCGTATGTCTCAATATTAGCATATTTGTTAGTTCTCATACATCTTATGGTAATAAACACTGAATGAAGCTCATAAACTTGATGGAAGCTTGGCAGAGGTCGATAAGTTATTTGAAGTTGCAGTTGATGGGTCAGATGACGACAGCATTTCTGCTGCCACTGTTTTATGTGGAGCCACCCTTTTACGAGGTTGGAATTTTCAGGTTAGTAGGCTGCAATGTTCAGGTCCATAGTATGACTAATATTGACCCTATCACTGATTAATTTCAAAAATAACTATGTACTTCCTCCATCCCAAATTATAAGACGTTTGACTTTTTTACTCCAACTTTGACCACTCGTGTTATTCAAAAAATTTGGACAAATTTAAGTTATTCTTGAAGAACTTATATTGATAAAGCAAGCCACAACAAAACAAATGATATGTTGTATAATTTTTTTTTTTGAATAAGACGAGTGGTCCAACTTAATGGTAAAAAGTCAAACGCCTTATAATTTGGGATTTAGTATACATGGTATCATGCATTGCCTCTTTTTTTTTTTTTAAAAAAAAATTGAGAGCCAATGTAACATCTTCCTGTCTTGAGTTAATTAATATTCAAATGCTGTGGTTTCCTGCCTTGTAGGAGCATACAGTTCGGTTAGTTGTTAAACTGCTCTCACCATCTGATCCAATCGATCATTCTGGGAGAGAAAGCCAATTGATAAAGCTTGGTCCAATGCTCAATGTTATTCTTTCAGGAATATCGGCCGTGGACTATGCTCCAATTTTCTCATTCCATGGCCTGGTATGGTTAACATAGCCACCTACATTGACTTCCACTCAGAAGTCTATATCATCTTTTGACTCTGAACTTTTACCTCTCCGTAATCACCAGATTCCAGAGCTGGCTGCTGCTCTTATGGCAATCTGTGAAGTATTTGGGTGTCTTTCTCCAAGTGTTTCCTGGACACTGAGAACTGGAGAGGAAATATCTGCTCACACAGTTTTCTCAAATGCATTCATTCTTCTGTTGAGACTCTGGAAGTTTAACCATCCACCACTTGAGTATTGCATAATGGGAGATGGTGCTCCAGTTGGCTCACAGCTAACTCCTGAGTATCTTCTGCTGTTGCGAATTCCCAGGTCCTATCTTCCAGCAGTTTGGCAAAACAACGAAACGGACAAAGGCAATCACAAGTATCAACTTTACACTCATCATCTGGGAATCCTATTTTTATGGACTCATTTCCAAAGTTGAAGTTATGGTACCGGCAACACCAAGCTTGTCTGGCTTCAACTCTCTCTGGACTTGCTCATGGGACTCCTGTACGTAACAATGTGGACAGCCTTCTTACTCAGATGTTCAGAAAGGCTAATAAAGGAGGCACATCTATAGGTTCTTTGTCTGGAAGTAGCAGCATAAGTAATTCTTCCGGTCCTGGTGTGGACGATTCACATCTTTGGCCTCAGTTGCCAGCTTGGGAGATACTGGAGGCTGTTCCATTTGTGGTTGATGCTGCTCTTACCGCTTGTTCCCATGGAAGACTATATCCACGTGAACTGGCCACAGGTTGGTTATGTTCAGTTTAAGGCAATTTTAGAAACTGGAGCTAGTTTTATTTGAGAATCGAGAGTAGCAAGTACTAAACTGTGGCTTCTAACCTTTTTGTTAGAACATGCTATTCAGGGTCAGGGTTTTTAACCATGTCTTCTCATATTTCAGGCCTGAAGGATCTGGCTGATTTCCTCCCTGCATCTCTTGCTACAATAGTAAGCTACTTTTCCGCTGAGGTAACGCGGGGTGTCTGGAAGCCTGCATCCATGAATGGATCAGACTGGCCTAGCCCCTCTGTGAACCTATCCATGGTTGATGAGCACATCAAGAAAATCGTAGCTGCCACCGGTGTTGATGTTCCAAGGCTAGTTACAGGTGCTGGTTCCTGTTCATTTCCTGCCATTGCTACAGCCAGCGTGCCAATTTTCATGCGGAGTATTAATCCAGGTCTCATGTATTGCAGGAGGAAGTTCTTCGGTACCCTGCCGTTGCCATTGGCTGCTTTCGTGAGCCTCACAATCACATACAAGCTTGACAAGGCATCAGAGCGTTTTCCTAAACCTCGCGGGTCCAGCTTTAGAGAACCTCGCTGCAAGCTGCCCTTGGCCAAGTATGGCAATCGTTGCAGCACTGTGGACCCAGAAGGTGAAGCGATGGAGCGATTTCCTAATATTTTCAGCTTCACGCACGGTGTTCCACCACAACAATGATGCAGTCGTCCAGCTGCTCCGAAGCTGCTTTGCCGCTACCCTTGGCATGTCGACGACGACATCAGTATGCAGCTGTGGAGGCGTCGCCAGCCTTCTGGGCCACGGTTACTGCCCTGGTGGTTTCTCACCAGTCGCACCAGGAATACTCTACCTCCGGATATTCCGGTGCATCAAGGACTGCTCCATACTCGCCGAAGACATACTCTCCCTTCTGATGCTGTCAGTGAAGGATATCGCAGAAACA
The DNA here is from genome assembly GCA_015844335.1 of Chrysopogon serrulatus. Lineage (NCBI taxonomy): Eukaryota > Viridiplantae > Streptophyta > Magnoliopsida > Poales > Poaceae > Chrysopogon > Chrysopogon serrulatus. The sequence continues at coordinate 7,031 of JADLZL010006130.1, read as the reverse complement.
ACTGTGCCCAGACAACGGTCAGACAAACTAACAAAGAAGACCAAGTACGGGATGAGGCATGGTCAGGTATCTCTTTCCGCTGCGATGACGCAGGTGAAGGTGGCAGCATCGCTGGGAGCAACACTCGTCTGGCTATCTGGTGGCACGGCCCTCGCCCAGTCCCTAATCCAGGAGATGCTGCCGCCTTGGTTCCTGGCCGCAGAACCTGGACCAGGGGCGCCCAGCGGAGGCATGGTGTACAAGCTGGGCGGGCACGCGTTGGCCTACTGCTGCTGTGTACTGGGGATGTTTGCCTGGGGCATCGACCCGACGCCCGTGTCCCGGCGCCCGCGAGGGGTTTTGCAGTCGCACCTGGGGTTCGTGGCCCAGCGCGCTGGATGGCAAAATCTCCCTGGGCTGCGACCTCTCCCTGTGGCGCCGCCTACGCCTCTGGGTTCCTGGGGCTGGTGGTGGAGTGCACCCCGTGCTGGGTGCAGGAGGTGGACCTGGGGGTTCTCAAACGCCTGAGCAGTGGCCTCCGGCACTGGGGCGAGGATGAGCTCGCGGTGGCGCTCCTCCGCCGTGCCGGCCCTGAGGCTATGGGCACGGCCGCCGAGATGATCCTGGGCAGGGAGTGGTGATGCCCATGCCCGCATAAGTTGTTCGTGAGCGATGATGCCGGCTGTACATAATCTGACCATTTGATGCGCCACGGGTATATTGGATTGATTTATCTGTAAAACTGTTTAGAAGCTTTGTTTTGATGTCGCTAATTGCCTCTGCTATTGCTAACCTTCATCTGTCCGTGTTTTTGAGCTAATCACCTTAACTAAAACCATTTGATGTAAAACCTTTTGTTTTAGCGGTTACGAACTAAATCAACTTCTACCATTAAGTTAAGACAGATTAGTGATATGGAGAAAAAAATCACAATGTCCTCTATTAATCTAACAAGTCTTATTTTTAAATTGCATGCTAATCAGTAAGGCCCATTAGATGTGGCTTTAATTTTTAATTAAAAAGGTACATTTCCGCTGAACCAAATCCCACCAGTCTGCTGCATGAGTTAATTTGGGTATGGCTTCTAAAGTATTCTAACTAACCACTGTGTCTTTCAGGAATGGACTATGCTTTGGAAGTAGATTAAAGGTAAATTTCTCAGTCAAAAAATTGATTTACTCAAGGACCAAGAAGTATTGCTGTTGGCGCCGCCCACCACCATATGCCTTTCATTGGCAGTGGTGTTACCGCCGCCCCGCACCACTCTCTGTTTCCTTTTCTAGCTGACAAGAGAGGCTTATATAACCCACAGACACTACTCTTTGTGCCTTTATTTTCTATCGAACAATAAGGACATGTATAAATACAACCCATGGATATAGGTTGCAGATAAGAGCCTTGAATGTGACTTAGCTAAAAAGATATATTGTAAATTGAGTTTTCTATTTCGGTATCTATAATCTGTTTAATGCTTTGTATATAGCTAAGATCAATCATGGATACCATTTTATATACCATTATGTTGTTATTTGATAGAAACGGAATCAAGCATAAATAAGATTTCCATGATTGCTACATTTTTGGAAAAAAAAAACCATCAATATATCAATATAAAGTGACATGCTCACAGTTCAATGGAAAATTAAGATAACAGAAGCATGCTCACTGCTCACAATAACATACACATAGCAGAATAAACATGTTCACAACTCACATAAACATGCTCATAGCAGCAAAATTGGAAATACAGATCACAGAAACGTACTCAGCAAAACGAAATAAAGATCACAGAAACTTGCTCACAGCTCACAAAAACATGCTAATAGCAGCAAAATGAAAATTAAGTTTACAGAAACATGCTCAGAACTGCAAGAAAGAATTTCAAGCAACATACAGTTTCCAAAAACGGATAACAAGCAAACAACTAGCTTATGTCACTGTCTGAAAAGTCATGTGTTCACACTATAAACTGTTAACAGATATCGACCAATGGTTTTCTTCATATCAAAATGCTAAGAAGTCACAAAATAGCTAATGACAGCAGCTTGCTCATAGGTACAAATAACTTGTTCCTCAACTTCTTCTCAACCAGGTGGATGTGTCTCTTAATCCCTTCAGCAAAAAGTAGACAATATTAGAGTCAAGAGAGTAAAAGTAGCTAATCAGCAAGAGCATCCATGAAAATGGCTAATCAACAAGAGCATTCAGGATGGTTATACATGAGATCTATTTCATACAGGCAGTACTATGGTTCAACCAATTTCAACTACACATCATAGCCCAGTGGTGCTCAAAAATTGGCTCAGGAACTATATTCAAAGGCACAAGAATAAACCATGAAAACAAAATCAGCTCATAATTTATTAATAGAGTGTTCAGCATAAAGTATTGATGAATTGAATTTATGAACATTTTTAACATCAAGTATTGATGATCTGGACAACCCCATAGTAATGCATAAAGAATCATATAGCAATATTATGTGTACTGCTAAAGCACACTTGAGTGCTAAAGCATACTTGAGACAGTGCATCATCTATATGATCCATCTGCTATACTACTGATGCTGATGAAACAGAATATTGCAAAAGCAAAAGGGAAAACTGTGCAGAGCCATTCAGTTTTTACAGAGCCATTCTGTTCTTGCAACTGCCATTTAGCGAAGTAGTTCACATTCAGAACTATAGTGTACCTCTAAAGAATTGTTGACTCCTGCCAAGTCACTTCTATGGCTTGTCTGAATCAAGTTGCTCATTTTGTTTTCAATAAAAAGATAGCCCTACACAAGACAATTGCTATTCATTTAGAAATTATCAAATGACCATTAACATGGTGAAATTGTCTTTTGCTAAAACACATTCCAGTGAAAACGCATACCAAAATTAGATAATTCAATGGAAAGGCATCTTCCTAAAGCACTTCATGGCAACAACTCGCTCAACCTTTTCCTCATTGGTCAAAACGAACTTGTATCTTGTGAGATGAGGTTGTTATAAGCTTCTATGATCTTGTGAGATGAACTTGTATATTGATGGTTAAACACAACTTTAAAATACTAGTAGGATGCCCCGCGTGTTGCTGCGGGTATGAAGTAGAAATATAAGGAGTTTATAATGGTTGAAATTATGAATTAGTAGATACATATATATGGATGTAGTAGGTCAATTGTGGAGGTTGTATCCATTGACATACATGGTATAGATTAGTTGAACTGACCATCATCTGAATCTCATCTACCCGAACCCCCACCCTTACTATACCTGAGGGTCATCCCCCTCCCAAAATTCTAAAAGTTTTTCTTCATAAAATTATGCATGTTTTCAAGTACCACATATAATCTATATGATATGTGATTTTGCTAGGTTTTTTCTTACAAACAGGTTTTTTGCTTAGAAATAGTTTAAATTATCGAAATATATCCACGTGGGGTCTTGTTTTGAAGAGTTTATTGCGAGGAATACCATGGTGCAGTTGGATTTTAATTACGATACTTGGTTTAGGTGCTACGACTTTTTTTCTATTTCAAAAGAAAAAGTTAGTGGGAGATAAATGAGCCTTAGTGAAGGTAACTCCTTTGATGATGTACATCACTTACATAGGCATGGAGCTTTACACGGTTTAGGTTTATTAGAGTTATTAAAATATTCATTGCGATGAACTACTTGTTGCTAAAATTTCTAACAAGCTGTTCGTTGCTAAACATTGGACCATCGGACTATCTGTTGCTAAATATCATGTCCGTCGATGTTTACATACAACGATGTGCTTCATTAGCAACAACAAAGGTTCGTCTCTATAACATTTAGCAACGGATTGTCTATTGTTGTATAACTGTTGAGCAACAGATTGTCCATCATTGTTTAAAGGTTGTGGTGTAGTCAACGGAGTGTTCCGACGAGTTGTCAGATGATCTGTGGGTGCTAGGATTTAGTCAAATTGGTGTGCTCTGATATTCATAGGCGCTCTATGAAATTGTCAAACACTTCATGGTGAAAAGGGTGTGTTTGGGTTTCTTAGTGTGCATGTTTATAATTCGACGGACACTAAGTGGATCTCACGAACGATCCCTGAATTCACTACCAGTGAAGACTAAGTGTTTGACAATGGTTTTTTTTGTCTAAGTGTTGATGTTGAGATGATCATCAGAATTGATGGATGCTCTGTCAATTCATCGATAAAACCTATGTTCTTAGTTGTTCATAGTGTTCATTTGTGATTCATAACTAAATTATGGGTGATGTTTATCTTAAATGTGTAAGGGGTCTCTAGGGTTGTTTAGATGACATGTTGGGCTAGTGATTCCTAGTTTTGAGCTCTAGTTGTCATGTGCATCATAGTCATGTGTGTGAATCAATTTATTCATGGGAAATGAAAGATTAAATTCATGAGATTGGGCATGACAACATATCTTTGGGATTTGGTGACCTCTAGGACACCAAGAACATAGATGAGGTCTAGCTCAACCTTGCTTCCAAGCAAAAGATATGGATTTGGCCAATCATAAGATTTCTTTCAAAAATCCATAAAATGCATTAGAGAGGAATTTGAGTGATTCATAACATAATTGAGCTAGGAATGATCTTGAGCTTCCTAAGTTAGGGTTAGGAGATTATGAAGCAACTACCAAGCCTCACATTTGGAGAAAATCATGAGTTAGGGTTAGGAGATGGAATCAAGAAATAAGAGTTCTCACCATGGATTGATAGAAAGATGGAGATGTTCATTGTGGTTGACATGTTACTGATCCTTTTTTTTACTTTTATTCTTTCCTTTCTCGCTTCTTCTTTGCTTCCTCTCTCTAGTTCATCTTGTTCATCATTCCTAGAGAGAGGGGCAGTAGAGAATGGGAGAGTGGCGAGTAAGTGGGATGGGGCTGGTTCTGCTAAAGGTCTTTCCCAACTTGTGCTGGCAAGTGGGTCCCAAAGTGGAGGATTGCTCATCCCAATCCATATTATACTGACCTCATGAATTGATAGAAGACGCATTGGTCTTGTTGGGACATTACTTGAATTCTTTAAATTTGAGAAATTAATTTAGAGAAAGGGTTCTTGGCATTGGGGCCATTCTTCATGTCCTAGGTGTTGGTAATCACATAAGGAGAGGTTAGATAGGTCAAGTAACATCCTTCCTCGAGTACCTTCTTAGAGTTGAACGTCGGTTGACCATCGCTGACTTTAAGTCGACTTTAGTCAACTTGAGAGGATCAATAAAGTTGATTAGTGAATTTAGAGTCCTTGTCCTAGTTAAGAGCACTAGGAATACTTCAAGAGAATAGCAAGGTGATTCTTGTGAGTTTGAGGGCCTATGCAAGTTGATCATGGAGGTTCTTAAGAAAAAAATTTGTTGGAACTTTAGGTCGTGATGAGTTCTCACCCACTTGGAATAAATCTCATCCATCCTCAAGATTTGCAATATTAGCCCTTTTGATTTGAGAGTTGAACATATCATTTGCTGAACTAAATCTTTGTTTGCAATATTAGATTGTGTCTTTCACATTCTTGCTTCTATTCTAAATTAGATTGTAGAAAAAGCTTTCTAGGCGAGGTAACTAGTGTCTTTGTTGAAGGTTGATGACCTATAGAGCAACAATGATGTAGCGGTTGCAGTTGTCCAAATAATCCTTGAATAGAAGCCTTGATCGTGAATGTCGAATTCTCTGCCAATCAAGTTTGACCTATCTATTAGAAGATCGGGCCAGGTTTCCATCAGCTCGTGAGGGGTGTTTTCGCAAAAAAAAAAACATGACACATTGATGAGCAGAAAAAGATGCATTATACACACCATAACTCTTTCAACATTTACTGCTTTACTTTATGAACTGCGCTTTGAAAGTCAAAGTAGAAAAGGTGGTTAGAACACACATACGCCCCATCTTAGACCCACCATAATGTGTTCTTACAAAGGATGCACACAATAGAGAGAATATTAAAGCATAGCTACCAATAGTGCGACCACTTTTGCCTTACAAAATAGTGGGACCTCTTATACCACACTATAAAAATGAGGAGTGGTGCGTGAAGTTGCACCTTATTGTGCTAGTAAATAATTTTTTTTCCTTCCTTGCATCTGAAAGGTCCAGTTGGCTAGAGGGGGTGAATAGCTTAATTAAAATTTCTACAAACACACTAGATGAACCGATTAGTAACACAAATGACGATAATACGAGTTTTGCGCTAGCCTACAAGAAAGGGGAATTGCAAGCCTCCTAAACCAATTCTAGTAATCCTAATGTACTAGAGCACACTAAGAATAATGTCCTTAGCAATCAAATTACTCTACACACTCTAATATACTACTTGCACAAATTAAGGAGAGGAACAAGATATGCAAACGAAGCCTTGAGGATGTAGCCAATCACTGTCTTGTTGATTTGATCAATAGCAATATAAAGAGCCAATCAACAAGAATACCAATATAATCTTGAAGGATCAATCCACATAAGAATGATGGAGACTTCAATTTATCCTCGAGGTTCATGTGCTTACCAACACGCTACATCCTCGTTGTATCCCCCTTGACCACGTGGTTCGGTGGCTAATCGATATCACACACCGAGCCTCACTAGACGCCACAAGAACCTACCAATGGCTAGGAGTTGAATGACACGGGCATTTCAATAGAGTACCTTTTGCAATATTCACGGGAAAAAGTCAAGAACCCCTTACAACTCATCGGTGTGGCTAAGAACAAGCACCGGGCTTGCTTATACCTTCTCCTTGCTGCTCCAACCATCTAGGTGGTAGAAACCATCAAGAGAATAAGCAATCACGTAGCGAGAACAATCACTAGTACCACTAGATGCAAGAACTCACAAGCAATGCACTAGAATCTCTTCCAATCTCTCTTTGGATGCAAGCAATCAAGCTAGATGAGAGGAAGGAGGTTGACTCAGCTCTAGGGGTGCTCAATGTTGACGGTCGTTATTGTACGAAACCAACCGCCAACTAGCCATGAAAAAGAATGCAATTATGATCATCGAAGTAGATATAGGGTTTACACTGACAGAATTCCATGAGTTTTGGTGTTTCACTGCTTCTCGCAGCGTAATTTGA